>BJBW01004063.1:0-77689 GCA_004320125.1 Scolopax mira | reverse complement strand
GCTGAGGATACACTGCCCCCTCGTCCAGGTCACTGATGAATATATTGAACAGGACTGGACCAAGTATTGACCAAGGTAGATGACATCTGCTGCCCTCTCTTCATCCAACCAATCAGTTATAACAAACAATTGTTAACAATTGTTTGTCATAGATTGTTTGTTATAAATTGTTAACTAATTTGTTAACAAACGTTAATAAATTAGGAGATGGGGGAAGAGAGGGATGGCAGCAAGCCAGCAAAAAGGAAATAGCTTTTAAATACCAAAGGTATCCTGTCTGTGAAAGAAGTACATGCAAAGCTCACACATCCCATGGCAGAGCAGTTACGAGCTGAAACAAAGAAGTCTCCTGTAGGAGAGCATGAAAAAAGAAAACATGAAAATAAACTCTCTCCAGTACTGGGGACACGGTTTCTTCCCTCTGCCTTTCCTTCTTCCTTGATTCTTAAGTTTTTCATTTTCTACCCATGACAGGCCTCTGTTTTATTCCCAGTTTCCTCTACTCCAGACTCTCCAGGTTACTCAGCTTATATGAGTTTACTTACCTTCTAGTTTTAAACTTGCTGAGGGCGGTGCATGGGACTCAATTTACAGCAAAGAAAACTGAAACCACTCAAGACAGGCAGTCTCAAGACTGAAAACACTCAAGACATCTTCAAAAGAAAGATGTGGGCTTCAGTCTGAGACTTTAACTGGGCTGAAAAAAAATCCAATATTCCTACAAAGACCTACAGTTACTTCATGCACAATTAGCAGTGTGTGAAGACTGTCAGGTGGTAAAAGTGCTTACAGAGGCCACCTAGAAGTGCTTGGTGATTCCTTACTTTGTCTTTGAATAAAACATTATCTAATGCCTATAAGATAATAGATTTATGTGATACAGCTATCTCTCACTTGTATTTCTCTTCTATAAATTACTTTATTAGAGCTATCTTGTAAAGCATTTTTTAAGATGACAAGAATAGCACCATTTCTCTATTTGTACATTTTGACTGTGCTGTTCCTGCTCAGCCAGCCTGGTGATCTGGCAAGCATTTAAGGCCCAGTTCTGCAACATTATGGCTGACAGAACTTTGGCCAGAGACAAATGGAAAACACCTAAACTATTAATTTTTGCAATTTACGCCCAGCTTTTCTGGTTTTTAATTGCCCAACTTATGATTCTGTTGTTTCCAGCTGCTTTTCATTTTTGTTTTAACTGCCAATAACCCAGCAGTTCTCAGTATTTTTTTCACACTGAACACTTAACTAAATAAGAGTACCACAAACATTCAAAGAATTCTCCAAAGCTGTTTTATGGTTTTAAAGTTCCTTTGTATGCATACTTATATATTAATTTATTTGTATGTATTTTACCAGCTTTAGTTTTCACGTTTGAAAAGACTGAAGCCCTATTATGCCTACGGATGTTTTACAAAAATTCCTTAAATTAATTACTATGTATTCTTACATATCAATTTATGAAATATATATGGTGCAAGTGTAGACAACAAGTTAGTTCTGTGTTGCAGATTACTAAACACAGGCCTCTTTAGATGTTTAGATGTAGAAGATGCAAATCCAGATGCTGCACCCTGACACCCCAGATTTTCTTTACCCATGCTCGTTTCAAATATGTTTGAGTTTTAAAAGTTGTATTACACAGCTATTTCAATATAATGAAGCAAAGAGAAAATTCATAACTCCAGTAACGTGATGACTGATGTCTATGGGCCACATGCCAGAAACACTAAGGTTGGTAACGCACAATTTAAACTTAAATACAATTGGTTATTAGCATAATAAATGTACACACATGTACTGGTGAAATCCTTCTGAAATTAGAAGTGGCACTGAAAATGCCAGCCACTTGTAAAACCACTCTATTTTACAGTGAGAACAGTATGGTCCGGAGCAGGGAAGAAGCACCACTCAATTTATTATGCATGACTAAATTATCAATCGTTTGAGCAGCCATTTGTTGATAGGGAGAGAGATTTGCTTCTATTCAGAGGCAGAAGATGCCCTCTCATGCTTGCAGGATGTCCCCATCTCCTCCTTGACTAGAGACAGCGCTCCCCCTGCATCTCCTCCTGCTGCAGGTGGGTGCCGAATGGTGACAGCGGCCATCTGAAGCCAGTGGCCTTTTTCCTTGCATGGGACTTTGACAAAGGAGTGCTGCAGTAAGGATTCCCACTCCAACTCCAACATGTGGCGAAACAAGAGATGCTCATGTCTTGTCGAAACACGAAGAACTGACCAGGTGAAATGCTCCTCATATTGGACAACCTCTGCCCTCCGGGAAAGACGGATGTGGCAAAACATTGAGAATTAAGCCAGAACTGAGTATTGGAAAAGCCTCTTCCTAAATGAACACCATGAAGTTCAGCATTATGCCTGCAAACTACACTATGTTCTTGGAGGGTTTTGGCAGCACAAGAGAAAGGTGCCGGCTGCTCGCTGCAATGGGACCAAGTGCCACACAAGCCAGAGTCTTCTCCTTAGTCCTTCCCTGGGTATTCAAACCCAAAGACAATGAGCCTGTTGTATAGGGCTGCTGGAGTCTTAAGACCCCAAGAAAACAAAAAATTGTTTTCAATGAAAAACAAAAGCTCAGTATGTTTCTGGCAATGTATGTGTGGTGCTTTGTATTTTCCTTACAGCAATTGTCAGTGATGTGGTGCACTAGGTTTTGTAATGTGAATTTCCTGTGTATGTGAATGATTGGTCTTTAATGTGCATTTATAACAGCAGGTTTTCTGGGCACCTGTAAGTTTGGTATTATCTTTTTTTGATGTACTTTCTCAAAAATCCTTCATGTGTGAAAGGAGATGCAATGGACCATTTTATATCACGGATGCAAAATCCTCAGGATCTTCTTTAGAAACCTTGTCTCTAAGTGTCCCAACCAATGCAAAAGTGCAAAAGCACATTGTTATGTTTTATTGGATTTTTGTTGGAAGATCATGGGTTTAAATTTGCTTTTTGGTTTTTTTTTTTTTTAATTTTCTAATGTTTGTATATTCTTAATCATTTACAAAAGCACAACAACTAGTTTTGAAAGTTTTGGGTTTTCCTTACAAGAATGAAGAGAGACAATTTTTGCAAAAGAACTTGCTAGCCAGAAAGAAATCTTACTTAAAATTCAAATATTTGCTGCTATCAGATAATGAATATCTGTATTAGTCCTCTAATAAGATTAGCAGGAGCAATCAATCTAATGGATATTAAAATGGAGCGTGGTCACTTAGCACAAGGCATAGAGGGACATTGCTCCCTTGGACAAAGGGATCCAGACTCAATAAACCAGAAGAGTCCTTCCCATTTTGTTGTCTGACAATTAATTTTAAATACAAAACTTGAAGGAGTATATAAAAAACCCAAATCTTTTCAAATAGGGGACAAAAGGTTTTTCTTAGGGATTGGATAGTGCCAGGAGTGATTTGACAGAAGGACATGGCTAGTGAGAGGAATCAATCACTCCACTAATGGAGCAACAGCATTTAGGACCTGGAGATGGAAATTTGTCTGACAAAATCCAAAGGTGGTCTGGGCACTGAAGAATAGTTTTCTGAAGTGCTGGCTAGACTTGTTTCCATACATCACAGTGCTGAGTTTGCTGGATGGTTCTTCTTATTCTACTTGCAGCAAATATGAAAGCTGCTATGTATTTTCTTGTCACTGCCACTGACAACATCTAATTCCTGTTGGTAAGTTGAAACGCTTACTGGGCATGGATAGGAGTTGACACAAACGCAGCATGCATTGGGTCAGTAAGAAATTCAACAAAAAAAAGTACATTTCACAGAAAGAAGTTGAGAGCTATTTGGCAGGCTCTTGGTCAAAGACATTGCCATGATTTTGCTGAGGACTTGGCCTGATCTAGTTATAAACAGAAAAATGGGACCACACATGAACAAAAGTTTAAGGAAATATTCAGACAGGTTATGGAAACTTCCACTTACTTAGCCAGCATGGCTGAGGTCAACTACAAATAAACTCAGTACACAGAAATAAGAGACCTAAAAGTAGTTTTTGGAACATAACCTCAAGTTCCATGCCTTTCTTCAAAATCATGTGATGTAAAATCAAAGTTCTTACATCAAATCTGTGTTTGTGAAAGAAGCATCACCATTCTTTGCCTCACTGCAGTCAAGGCTATTTCACAAACAAAACAATTTTATAATCTTTGTATACAGCTAATCTGAAGAGTCTGCTTTCACTGAGATGTTTAACAAATACTGTCAATACAAGCATTTATAGAAGGGAAGAACCGTAATGATTCATGTAAACCTTTAACTGCATGCTTTCCCACTCTTTTTGTAGATGCAGCACAACATTGAGGCAGTCTCCAAGACAACAATAAATACCTCTCACTTACCTTGTCCATTAAGCAAGAACATTTATTTAAGTTGCTTAAATTTATTCAGATTGTTTGAAAGTTTTATTTTAACAGTTCAGGTTTAAAGTTTATTTTAGCACCCTCAGCTTCCTTCTTTAATATGTATTTTTAAACAGAACACAGAAAATACCCTTATTTCAGTATTATGTTCACCGAATCAGTTATATTGTAAAGATTGGACAAAGTTACATCAGATTTGGGTTACATCATGTATATAAAGTTAGACCATTTTAAATCCCCTCACGGTTTGAAGGAAGTTGAAAAGGAAGAACCTGGAAACCAGGACAGTTTAGTAAAATATTTTCCTGTCACTGAGCACTGTCAGCTCAGTGAGTTAGCTTTAAAACCGTTAGTGTTTGCTATAGTTTTATGGAACTGGTATTCGTTTCCTCTACAATGAGGGAAAACCATCGCTTTTCAGCTACAGTTATGTAAGCTGCCAGCACCAGAAAAGTGGGGGTGAGGAAAAGGTGTTTCCATTCCCAGTAATACAAAAGTGCTCGTTTAGTGGCTTCAACACGTAACAAACACTGTGCTTCCACATCCACATTCACATATAACTCTTGGCACCGTTACCTGACAGATGCCCCACCAGAAATGCCGTTCACCTTACCTGTGTGGTGAAGCTCTTTGCAGCTTGGAGGCCATCCAGGCCCTGGAGTCTGGTCAGCATCCAGCCACGGACCCTCATCCAGGGTCTCTCAGCACATTACTGAGAAGCGGATCCTGTGTCCAGTAGCACACCCAAGTGCTGGAGTGCACAGGGCAACCACCAGTCTCTGGACTCCAGCAACGACACCTCAGGTTCCTCCCACAGCTTAAACTCACCCTATCCCAGAACCCCAGAGCAGTTAGGAGTCTTCCCGCTTTTGGTTTGCTACCTGATCGCAGAAGTCACATGGCAGACACAACCAAGCTGACCCATAAAACCAGAAATGGGCTTTGAACAGAACTTCTGCATGTCTCATTGCTTAAAAGGCCAAAATGTGAGAATATTGGTCATTAAGAGAAACTCACGCTTCATGGGCACAAGACATTTCATATTCACCTTCTCTTCCCCTGGAGGTCTTATGCTCTCTAGGCATACAGCTCAGGCTTTCTCTCAACACGGACAGTCCTGTAGAAAATTCTGTTGACCCAATCTGCTGCAAAGGTCTGCTTCTCTTTCCCCAGCCTTGTCTAAAGTTTCCTCTATTCCTTCTGTGAGACATTTTAAAGATGTCTTTTGGCCACCTGCATCCTTTATTTTCTCCTTAGTGGGCTTCACCATTTCCTGAGAGGAAGGGAAAAAAATCTCGTCCCTTTCAGTCCCAGGCAACATCTTGGCAAGCTGTTTGTCAAAGTTCAGTTTTTACAGTTAACTATTCTCTGACCACCTCTGGTCTGTTGGCTGCTTTGTAAGATGAATGTGTGTTGACTGAGGTTCATGAGGTTCATAAAAAGTATATTATAAATACTGAATATCAGCCTATGCATTGTACAGTCAGATTTCCCAAACGTTTGTGCCTGGACCGTGTCTGAAGTAAACCACTCACTCCATCCAAATAAGCAACTAAACTTTAACCTTTAGAGTCGCTGGGATATTATAGGGTCATCTCGCACACTGTTCAGAGATGAAGAATGGTGCTCGTGTTTCTGCATCTTTCAGACACTAACTGATGGTATCACTAGCTACTAAACAGAGAGCCAAAAAAGCCTTATTAATTGGACCATGCAACCTCCTAACCAGGTAATGCAAGAGCAGTGCCACTAAAGCACTGGGTCACTAAAGGAATGGGTCACTAAAGACAAGGAGAAGAAAATAGATTTAAAAAGTCAGTTTTGTAGTTGGTTCTCTCCTGACTTCTCTAGGTCATCTGCATGTTCTTTCACTGATTTGGCAGGTTGGGTATAACTGCTCATTTGAAAAAGAACTGAGCTGTTTGGACAGCTTTTTAATACTAATTAATACTAGTATTTGTTCCTTTGTTTATAGTTGACACCCATCGTAAATACTGAAAATGTATGACCTAGATGAAAACAGATTGACTCCATGCTTTCAGATTGACTCCATGCTAGTATATTTAAATGCGTTCTCAAATAACTCACAATTCTAAGAAAAATATGCTTTGAAGCCCCACCTTCATTCTATACCGTGATTCTTCCATTCCTTAGATAATTTGTACTTGGCTTCCCATGCAATGGGTCATTATTGTTGCCACATCAGTAACTAGATAATAAACTCCTTAAAGACAAAAACTTACAGATTTAACGGCTTTTGTGAGTTTTTGTGAGGCATTTTATTCCTCACCAATGAAGCACCCATTCTACAACCACATACTAAACACTGTAACTTTCCTTTTCCTGTCACCAACAGCAGGCAAACATTTTGCAGCACTAGCTGGGCAAAAAGAAGCTTAAAAGAAGCAACATTTCAAGTGAAACACTAAGGGTGCTTTTGCACAGAAAACATTATTTTAAAAAATATGGATTAGTCAATGCTGCATTTTAACAGAGTGCAAAGTAGCAGTGACCAGTTGAAGATTTAATTCAGTGGCTGATGAGTGAACTGGGCAGATTTTAGCTTTTCTTTAAGAGCAAAACTCAGCTAGGTAGGTCTAGGTTTCTGGAGGAAGCCTGGATAAAATGTTTCTCACTTAAAAATATCCTCTCTTCTGATGGTTCAAGACATCAAAGACGGCCAAGTTAATAATCATAACTTTTTTACACCATGGATAGCAGGCTCTCTTCTCTCTTTATAAAGATCTGCAAAATGCACAACATAGCCTAAACTTGTTGATAATATGTCTTAACTCTACTGTTACCACACCTTTATATCTGGATTTGCATATGGGCTTTGAAACACTTCTGTGCATCAAGAGACCTAAAACTGTCAAGTTGATTCAGCCCATCTCTCTGACAGTTATAACCACTATTATCATGGATAGAGAAGGAATTAAAAATCTAGCTGATTGAGTAAGATAGAATAGAAGCAAAATAATGAGCTCCTGTGATAAAAACTGAACAGTGATCTTAGATTAGAAAAGCTCCTAAGAAGCCCTGTTGAATGGGTTGTCACATCAGTAGCAAATAAATACTTTTAGTGTCCTACCCAACAAAAGATTTAGCATCTAAGCCCTGATGTCTATTGCATTGCATTAATAAATGCCTGATGGCTGCTACATTTGGACACAATGCCTGCAATGTCAGCATTTAACTCATTCCCCCCAGGGAACCCTATGAGATACTTGGAATATGGAAGGTATTATTCTGTCCTGTGGGATCTACAGGGCTATTTAGGTGGCCCACATCACTGGCAGTCTCACAAGCACTGATGGATTTAGCATCAGAGCACCCTCAGGAGGGAAGCAAGGATTGTTATCTCAGCTTTTTTTATGATGTGTATTGAGCAAAGGGGAGAGCCAGACAAATGTTGTCAAGTTCACTAGGGGGGGGGGGGGTTGTAAAGTGACCAGCCTATTCAGCACTAACCAATGACACCCATTCCCCCGCAGTGCAGGATGAAGCAGCTTTGTCACTGAACCCTATCACCCCCCAAATCAGCCCGAGACCACAGAGTTGACTATCAATGACCAGGGCTTAACCCTCAACTGCTACCTGGTGTGGGATACTTATGGAGAACCATGCTGGAAAGCTGTAGTTTACACCAAGCACCCGTGGGCATCTCAGACGGCAGATGGTGGTAGAGCACCACAACACTTGTTTCTGGGTATGGGTAATACAACCTGTGTCCAAGGATAGAGACAGGGACTGAAACTGTATCCCAGCTCGATGCCATCTACAGCAGGCCTATCTTCCCTGTCCAAAGGAAAGGAATATTTCAGCAGAGGATGAGCTGAATTATCTGCTACTTCTGATTTAAACTTCAAGATATTAAATGGGAGCCAATTCCAAATCATGTTTCATCTGAATGCATGTGGAAAAAGCCACCTACAGCTCCCTGTAGGTTAATCACAGAATCCCAAAGGATGCAGCCAATAGCTCCTTTCCTATTTAAATGCAGTCTGAATTGGGTATTAACTACCTGCTGTGTTTGGCAGATCTCTTATGCCTAAAATAAATAACTGTATGAAAAGTCATAAACTCTATATTGGACTTTTTCATTTAAAAAAAAAAATCAAAGTAATGTCAGGATTTTAGCAGCCTCACTTACTGCAGTAAATCTGGCTTCCACAGCTGTTCATGTTGTACTGTGTGCTTCAGCCAAGTGTAGCTGCAGTCCAACGTTTCCTTCTTAAGGTATCCCTTACCCAGCCCAAAGCCAAGTGAATTTTGGACAGGACTAGCACGCTAGAAATTATGAATGTGCTCTTATTAGAGCAGGTTGCATGTTTTGCATTAAATATTCATTCAAAAAACAATCCAGCAAAATGTTTGTCAGGATGATAGTTACTTTGGCTAAAGGAACACATTTTTCCTCCAGTCTCCACCAAAAATCACCCTTATTTATCACATTGAGAATCTAAGGACATTAATGAAGATCTTGCTTAAACTCGGCTGAGTTCCTTCACTGGTGCCAGATCCTGTTCTCCTGTTTTATAGCTGTACCATTTCAGAAATTGTGTGGTTCTCACTGGGGACAACCCTTTTACAGGTTCCACTGCAGCTCATAAAAGGGAAAAAAGAAAAAAAGAAAAAAAAAAAAAAAAGAGAGTAAAAAAGTGGAAAGTAGCATTTTCTCCTCCTGCCTGTTAAAAACCTGCCTTTGTTGAGCTGAGACCCACAGACTGACTCATAAAGTGGTTTGATTTTGGTGTCATGGTTTTCTGTGCAGAACCAAGTTTACCTCCACGCATCTCTGCTGCTGTCACCCCACTGTTACTGCTACTGGCTCAGTGTGGCTTTCTCTATCTCCCTGTCTTTAGTAACCAGCTCTTTGTGATGGTATGCTCTTTTGGGCATTTCCCCACTCATGAAAGAACCTCTCTTTCCCCGGCCACAGCCTTCTTCAGCTTTTTTTCCCTTTCCTCCTCTGAAGCCTCTGTCATTAGCCTTTCTGCAATCGCCCCATTGGTCTTGGGGACTCTAAAGGCATTTGTGTTTTGCAATCACTCTGCGGACAGTGTGAAGGAGTCCCTGATCCTGCAGTGAACTACACAGGATTGCAGAGGTCTCCCCTGCCTGGTCAGCTGGTGGGGTACGTACTACAGTTTCCATATTCTTTAACATAGAGAACAAAATATGTTTATGATGACACAGCTCACAAAGTAATTGCTCCATAGAGTTTATCAGAAACAATGGACTGTAAAAAATTCTGTGATCCTAGTTACAGAGAAAAAAAATCTTTTTCCATACTACCTTCTTCTTGTTACCGTCCCATTGTACAGCCAATACATGCTTCCAAAGCCTAAGCATCACCCACGCCCATGGTACCGCACATTTATGACTATGTGGTGTCACAGATCAAGTGGTATTGTTCTTCACTTTTTTCCCCTGAAGTCAGGGATGTAAACATGAGCTATATATACAGCAGGTATCATGTATACACAGTCAAATCATGAAAGGAGTATTTCCTCTAAGAACCAGAGAACTTCAGTATTCTAGTAGAATTACCTTATTCTGAATCAAAACCAGAGGTAGCAAATTATTTACATTAATAAAGTTAAAGATTAGCAATATTGCCATCATGTGGCTGCTTTGAGTAAATGCGCAGGCGTGATCCTGAATTTATTAAGCACCAGAAAACAGAATACATCTGAATTCTGCTGTTAAAACTAAGAGTTGATATTTAAAGTTGTTTGTTACTCTTATAAAATCTAATTATCTTTTTCTTACAGTTACAATTCATGAAGCAAGAATGCATGTACAGTATATTAGGTTATATTGCCTCTTCCACTGTGAGTCTTATCCTCATGGATTCATAACCTATACTTAAGAATTCAATTCAAAATTAATTTTGAATTTTACATCCAGAAACTATGCAAGTGAAAATCAACTCTTACTGCAGAAAGAAAGGAGGAAGAAGAAAGGACAAGTAGTCAGCCTTTCATGTTTGAAATGACTTGTAAGTAAATTTTAATGTTCAAACACCAGAACCTTATGGCACTATGACCATTTATTATTTTCAGTAATATTATTCTATTTTCTCTTTCTCACTCCCCTCCCACTCCATTCCCTGTACTACCATGAGCTCTTCAAACTGAATTAAAAATATACAAGCAAAGGAACTTACACAGCCTATGTCAGAAGCGTTGTATTTTGCTTTGGTAGTTGAATAGAAAAATAAAATTCTCTATATTACAGCTACCAAAAGGAGGTCAAATCCTGCCACATGCTAAGAGATCTCAGCTCCTGGCTGGAATTAATATAAACAACATGACTTAGATTTGAAAATTCTGTAGGAATAGAAAACGAGAATACACTTGGTAATAGTCCTAAGTTGTTGCAAACTTCCAATGCCATTTTGAAAATTGCTTCCCTGTTTCTGGGAATCCGCCGAGTGAAATAGAAACAACAGTGTATTTACTACCAGCGTCTACTCCAGCAACTAATACATACCAGGCATTTGCAAGGTATTCCAGTTTTCTTGGTTGAAGAACTAGGGACAAAGTGCATTTATTTTACGCACATACAAACACATAGCTTCCCACTACAGAGGATTCACCATTGCAAGAGGTATATGGCAACGATCAGTAACTCACCTTTGTTACTGTACTGCCTGCTCTGAATTATACACGCTTTTATCTAGACAAAATATTGCAGCAGAAAACTGGTTTGTGTTATTACTGCATATGCAAGCAAGAAACACTGATTTAACTTGTTGCTGGCTCCAGACATTGCCGCCTTGTAATAACTGTTCGTACAGCAGAGATGCAGCATTTTCATGAGGCCAAAGCTCAAGTTTAAAATACTGGAGCACACAGCCAACCTATTATCTCTCTTCTGCTTGCAGAGTAAACCCATACCTTCTTTCCTGCCCCGCTATTTATTTGTAAGTATATCCAGCTGGTGCAACCCTACTGGTGCCAGGAAAAAGGAAAACAAAAACATTCACAAGGCTCCTCCAGCTCCTGGTATGCAGGAGGCAGCACTCAGTGATTTAGCTCAAACTACCATTTTAAACTGGTTCAATTAAACAGGCTAAGATCACACAGATAGCCACAGCCATTCCCATTTCAACCTGGCCTATTTCCATTTCCCTTAGCAAACAACATTTAAGAATTCCTTATTTCAGCTTTGCCGAAATCAAAACAAAAACGCCTGCCCAACTTATTTATTTACTTTTGCTGGCTAAAGACAGAGGAGAACACTATACTGAGACAGAGGAGAACTCTTATTTGCCATCAGTATTGTTGTGCCTAAGAATCTCATGATGAGAGGGAAGAACCTACAGAAGAACATCAGACAAATAAGACCCTTTCAAAATTAAGATTTCCTGGTTAGTGTAACTCACAGCAAGAAAAATATTTAAAATGGAAAATACTAAAAGACATCCATATAGTAGGTAAGAGTGTGTGTGCTTGTGTACTTGAAGCATAGAATGAACCTAATGTGGCTGCAGACAGCCAGCTTTAAATAACTGGAGAGCACAAAGAAACTCCAAACAGAGACTGCCGGGAGCTAAGACAAACACCACTCCATCCATACAGAAATGATACCAATAGCTCCCCTGTTAAAAGACAAAAACAGGTTCTTCTCCTTTCAAGAGCACCAGGATTAGGGTTTTCACAGTCCCTGGACAAGCCCCGATTTATGACCAGTTTCCAGACAGAAAGAAATCTGTGAACCTTTTTAATTATTCATGCTCTAAGAGGCGAGCGCTCTCGGGTTGCAGGCCAAGAGGCCTCAGGGCCATGGCTTTCTGGGGGTTTCAGAAGAGGGAATAAGCAGCCGGATTCTCAGCAATATCGCTTGGCAGAAACTGGCTGTCAGGCTCAAGAAAAACAGCAGCGTGCGCTGGTTTGGCAGACATGAAAGGGAACCGGCCGGGGAAAAACTTAACTGCTCCCCATTTGCACATTCCAGCTCTTCTGCTGGTGTTTGAGCACCTGCAGCCTGGGCACCGGAGCCCTCAGGCAGGAGCAGGGCAGGCGAGGGCAGGCTGCTTGGGTCGAAAAATATTATTAGACCCCATGGAAGACCTTCTCATACATGGCACGGGGAGGGAAGGAGGGCAGAAAGAGCAGTGGCAGAGAAAAGCCATACCTGAACAGCCAGGTCAGGGCAAACTCAGCACCTCCAAGCCACCTCTCTGCACCGAGCTGCTCTGCCGGCTCCTCGAAGAAGCAGCATCGAGAAAATGGCAGCGCCCCAAAAGCCCACATGGGAGAAAGAACAGACTTGCTGCATGGGCTAGTCAAGGAGAATAATAATTGATACCAAATGTGGGGATATTGCTCCAGAGCATATTGGCAGCATAAATGCTGCCAAAGAAGGGCTGGGAGATCTCCTGAGCAGGCTTGTCTGGAACAAGGTGGGGAACAGGCAAAAGCACCTGGTGAATGCAGTACTGTCTTGCACCTTGAATGCTCTTTGCCTGGTAGACTTGTCTCGGTACCAAAATTCAGATGGAATTCAGACATCAGTCTCTCCGTTAAGACTGCCAGGACCTGTAGCTGGTTGTTCCCACAGCCAGAGGTTTGTCTGGATGTGCATGCAGCGAGTATTTCATGCTCCTGCAGCCTGGGGGTATGGGTCACTTCAAGCTAGGACTCTGGCTAATCAAAGGTCAATTGCATGGAGAGTCTGTAGCGCCAGCTCCCACTGGAAAAGCCTTCAGACTTGCCTGGCACCAATGGAGCAAGAGAGGCTGTGCTCCGTTTCACAGCTGGCAGCACAGAGACCTCTTGATTAAAGTCTGCCTGCCTCCTGAAAGAACTCTTTCCTGTAGAAGACTGTTTACAAGTTTTCTTCTACACCAGGTGGAAAGGAACCAAAAATAATAACTTCTTAAGAAAAAGAAAAAGCACCCAACAATAGAAAGATATAAAGATCATGAGAAATGTCTTTAAGTAGACAAAAGTCTGGAGTAGAGGTGAGTTTCTGCTTTGCTTGACAGCATTCCCCAAATGCAACTATAACTCAACCTGGAAAGTGAGGTGCTTTTGGGTAAGAAGGATCATTACTGGGTTGACTCCTGCACAGGAACTCCCTAAAATAGCAAACTCCCTCCCTGCCACCTACCACCTGCACTTTCACCTTCCCATCCAAATCTTTTTCCCAAATGGAGGCAGGCTGGAGAGCTGGGCAGAGAAGAACCTGATGAAATTCAACAAAGACAAGTGTAGGGTTGCTGCACCTGGGGAGGAATAATCCCCTGCACCAGGACATGTTGGGGGCTGACCTGCTGGAGACCAGCTCTGAGGAGAAAGACCTTGGAGTCCTGGTGGACAACAGGGTAACCGTGAGCCAGCAATGTGCCTTTGTGGCCAAGAAGGCCAATGGCATCCTGGGGTGCATCAAGTGTGACCAGCAGGTCAAGGGAGGCCATCCTGCCTTCTACTCTGCCCCGGTGAGGCCTCATCTGGAGTAGTGTCCAGTTTTGGGTTACCCAGTTTAATAAGGAGAGGGAACAACCAACCCCACATCATTCTGTGATTCTGTAAAGTGCTGGCTTCTTCTCCTTTAGTTACCAACCCTCAAATAGCTCTCTGCATCCAGCTCAAAAAACTTAATCCACATCTGTGACTTTTCCTCTCCCAGCCATCTCCTTTTCTAACTACACTTTTACTCTCCTTTTCAACAACCGAGGCCCCTTCCTACCTCTCATGTGGCAAAGAGAAAATCAGGGGGTACTACTGGGTAGGAGCACTGTCTCACATCTGCCTGATCAGGATTTCCTTTTTCTTCTACGTAAATTCCAAAATAAAATTTGCTATTGTGATGCTGCAATGATTTAGAGCCTTTGAACTGCAATAGAAAAATCGTTAATAGTAGCATGAAGAAAAGAGAGGTGTGAAAAGGAGATGGGTTTCATATAGCAAATCCTGTTACTAGGTCGTTTCATGCATTATCATGTAACTCCAGGCTGCCTCCTCTTCATGATCCTGCAACTGCTACAGCAGAAAACACAGAAGACTGTTCTCCTTCATAAGGAATGAAGTTTATGTAAACTTAGAGAATGTGCATACACAATAGAGAGATTCTGGTTTGAATCCATAGGCAAACATCAACCAAATTTGGACAAAAAGGCAGTAGTCAAATAATTACGAGATGTATTAATATAGGTAGCTGAATAGAAGAAAAAAATTAAAGCTGACATCAATAGCACAGGACCATGATGTCTAGCTGTCTAAAAGTGAACCATTATTTCCAAAAGTAAATGTAACATAGTACCATACCAGAAAGTCTTTCTGGGAACAAGACAGTTGTGAATCCTCCCCCATTTAAAAAAACTGCAAAATCCATTTGAACTCCCCAGTGCAATTACCTATATATCCATACGAAACAAGGCCTCACTAGTCCAGTGGCTCCTAGAAGTATTTGGTTTTTAAGGCGATATATCAGCGTATGTTTTTCCTGAGGAGCAAGAGAACCTCCTGATTTTAACTTGCAATAACTCAGCCATGGAAAAAACAGATCATTGACTGGGCAGCACCAGCCTGACGGGTCTTTCCAGGCTGGAATAAAAAAATGACAGATAAATAAGGAGCTGTACATCTTTTTGCTCTTGCACGCAGAACGTGTTTCACACATGAGGACTGCTTGCACGTGGACCTGACACCTGTCACCCTCCACAGCCACTCTCCTGGACACCAGCAGCATTGTGTGATGCTGCCCTCACCTCTTTCATTTACTTTTAATGGGCTGGGACATCAACAACGTGGCAGCACAACCTTTTAAACCAGATTAGGACAGGTAAGAAGTTACTGTTAACATGGACACACACAATTAATTGGCTTTGGACTTATGGTTGGGGCACACAAACATTTTTCTCTTCTTTTTTGCCAGCTCCCACCCAGAGCAGTAGGTGCTACCACTAGAGGTGGTGGCAGCAGCAGTTCCTGGATGTTGAAACACTTGTGTACCCATGAGCAACCTGTGCCTCACAGCTCGGGAAGTCATGGCAACACAGTCAAAATACCTGGAGCCTATACCAACCAGGTGGTCCACATGCCTTCCAGATCTCTCCCATTCCCTCTTCAAAAAGACCTTTTCAGCAGAAATGATGCTTAAGACACTCTTGGAAAGTCTGAGGTTGCACATGACATATCAGGTTTATCATTTTACATCTCCCAACAGAGAAAGGCTATCATGGGATGGACTTACTTTCTTCAGTCAATGATAGGATGTAACTCCCAAGAAAGCAAACCCCGTCTCCTTAGGAGGAAGCTTGTAGAGACAACAGAAACAATCGTTTTGGTGATAAGGTACATTCGCTATTTAGATTCACCTACAACTTGTTTTTCAAAAGAAAACTGTTTTCTTTCCCTTCCTGCTGTTGGTAGCACTTTTTCCTCAGGGCCCTTGGAGGAGGAATCCTGTTAGGAGAGTGACATCCAGCGGTCGCTCTGCACTTTGCTTTTACACAGAAGCCTCATGGATTGTGGTTGTGCAGCCTGGGCCTTTTTAGCCCTTCGCTGAACTTTGGAAAACGGTTTAAGGTAATGAACAAACATTTTTCTAACATGGAAAAATGATTACACATACATAGACACATATATTTAAATACAAATATGAAAGCATGCAGAATTGGAACATCAAGATGACCTTTTAAAAGGCCTATTGTCAAGACAGAGAAATATGTACATGTAAGACACGCAAGAAAACCAAACTGAAAAGGGAAAGGATCACTCTCCTATAGCTTGAACTCTGAGATGCAGAGTCCATAGGTTTTTGCATTATCAGACAACACAGACCTTATCTGTGCAGTAGCTGTAGGGCACGGGCTCACTCCCCACCTTTCCTTACGCTTCATGCAGCTACACAAAACCCACGTCGTTTTGAGGATGGGAA
This sequence comes from Scolopax mira, assembly GCA_004320125.1. Lineage (NCBI taxonomy): Eukaryota > Metazoa > Chordata > Aves > Charadriiformes > Scolopacidae > Scolopax > Scolopax mira. The sequence continues at coordinate 61,413 of BJBW01004063.1, read as the reverse complement.
GGAAGGGCACACGAAGACCACGTATCTCAGCAAACTCTCATGACTGGTAACTTCTCCATCTTAAGTATTAAAGCACTTTTTTATTCAAACTGTGCCAAACTGGAAACATCAGCATTCACTGAATCACAGAATGGGCGAGGTCAACTGTGCTCTTTTTTTTTCGTTTTTCAGGGGACTGGCCTGTGGGACATTGACCTACACTGGTAACAAACATGTTGATGGGTGCAGGGCTTGGACACCCCAAATTAAGAGTTCCGTGGTACCCTGAGTTTAAGAGAATTAACTTCTCTAAGAGGCAGCAAATTACTATGAGTTCAGCTCCCTCTTCTTACTACTGAGAGGTCAAAAGACGTAGACAGCATTATGGAAAAATGCCCTGTCTCATTAAGATAGTACAAGCAGGATAATAGTCTTTATAGTGGATAAAATCCTTACAGAAGGCACTGAGCAAAATGTGACCTCAGAAGATGACACCTGTTACCATGTTCACGGCTGGAATATGAACTCAGGGTCCATTTGAAGTACAAACAATTCAACTGGCCAATTAAAAATAACCTTTAAATCAAACCTGGATTAGAGCTGGAAGAGTTATGTCTCTGCAATGCACCACCTTATGAAGCCATCTAGAAAAAAGTACCACTGGGCATGTTTTGTCTTGAAGCAGTCTAGTGCACAACTGAGAACAAAATGTGACCCCATTGTCTATAAACAGTGTGAGAACAGTTTCCAATGTCTTAAGTATGAATATTATGTGGGGATGGTCCTTTGAAGACTGAAGCAGAGATCACAAAACCCAGGATCTACCGTTCCGACTGTCAGCGTTAAAGATCGTAATTTATTATATGAACTGATGGCATTCCATTTGTAGAAAAAGGTTAAAACCTAGTGCCATATACATGCTACAAAGTAGTGTGCAAGTAACAGAATAAGCAGAGAACTATGAAATCATAGTGGCAAGAAGAAACTAAAGAGAAAAAAGCCATCCCATTAGGGAAGATGAAATACCAGGTGAAGCATTCTGACAGAGACCATGATGTGAAAATAGCCTTCAAATGGCATCGGTGAAAGTCACATGAACTTTACAGCTCCAGTTAGAATGCAAGGCAGAGTGAAAATAAGCTGAGCAACCATATGAACAAACATATATGTCATCTGAACAGTCATGGTATGAAATAAAGATGAATACTCTGGCAATCGGCTGCATCTGAAAACCACAGACTAGATATGCCAGCAACACTGAAATAATGTACCCAACCTACTAGTTTCCAACAAAAAGAGTAATTTACATTGAAATACACTGTGTAAAACAAACAATTTATTTTAAAATACCTATCAGGATATCTTTGCAATTAGTATTTTGAAGTGTAAGTTTGAATTCAGGTGATCCTTTGCAGTGCACAAAACAAAACACTGCAGTACTGCACCGAGTCACTGTCCCACTCAAGGTTAACGATCAAACACCAATCTTCTGAGATCTCAAACTGGACAAAACATAAAACAGCAAGCCCAGCAATGCCTGTTAGTTACAAATATCTGCTTCAGTTGTCAATTCAAATATCCCTACAAACATTAATCTGGGTATCTATAAACATTTTTAGATGTAGCTTTGCTGGGCAATTAAGTCTTTATATTCCTCATCAGAAGAAAACCCAGGTTTGGCTAAGTTTAACGGAGCTCCATCTTCATCTCAGTGGTTGAAAGCAAAGACAGTTAATTTCCTATAACTCTTTGCTTATTAATTTGCATTGAGAATTCATTATAAGCAACATATTAATTTGCCTGAAACACTGCCACAGTTATTTCTTAATATGTCCTCCCTATGAATTTTTTTGTGAATCACTCCTGAAAAATTTGTATTTCTGCTTTTCTAAAGTATTATTCCACCTTCTTAGAAACTGACAGAAAATTAATACAAAGAAAATTACATACCTAAAACCAACCAAATCCCTGGAAGAAAGAAACAAATTGCAGCCTTTCGTCCCCCGTGTGCTGTGGGACTTCAAATGATAGAAGTATAACCTAAACCAAGACAGAAAATTCTGTGGAGAACTTTTTCACACTATCATCAGCTAGAACGAGTATTCGCATTTTCAGAATTATCTTACTTTTAGAAGTCAAGTCCATGATGTTAAACAAAACAAAGTGGATAAGCTCAGAATACTGTGGCTGAGCACTCTACTTCTGGAGGCTAAGCCTGCACACCAACAAATCCAGTGCAGTGATTTTCAAATATTTTAGTCTCATTCTTTTCAATCTGCAGGTCATAGTTCAATTATTAAATGCTAAATCCTTAGTGCAGATATTAAATGCTAAAAAGAAATCAGCTTTGAGGTGTAACATGCACTTGATTTACACTACATTTTATTGGCTAAGGGAATCAATGTTTGAAAATAAGAAAAGGGGGGAAACCTCTAACATTTATGCTCAAATCCTGCTGCTTCAGGAAAATTTTGTCTGCATTTTTTTTTAAAATACAGACACTAAACAATGAAGAGCTTTCTTCTGCTATTTAATGCTTCCAACAGGTCTTCAGAGGATTTCTTCCTTTTGCTTTGTTTCTTGCAGTTACAAGTTCTGATTGTTATTTTAATCCTATCAGTCATATTTTACTCTGGTGCATTCAGAGCATCTGAACATTAGCTTCCATTCCACACGTACCTGAGAGCGTGAATTATTTTGCACATTCCTAAACATTAAGTCAAGATGCTTGAATTAAACTGCTTCTTTTTTTTTTTTGGTCTTAAACCACACCAAACCATTATGAATGCATTCAAGTCCTTAGAAATTCTATTCTTTTGCCAGACAGGTTACTGGAAGACATAATACTTTATAAACATCAACTTAGGAACTTTGATGGAGACTCTTAGGTTACTGTATTGCTTTTCAGTAACCCATATTTCCCTGATTTCTTTAAGCTGTGGCATTTCTTGAAGAATGCTGTCTTCAAGAAGTAGAAAGACACTTAGAAGTCACTTCCCAGCTATTTCTTCTTCTGCAAAGTTACATTCCTGAAACTCGTGTCTTCTACTGCCATTTTCTCTCTTCATTACATCAAATATGCATATGGTACTTTAATCAGGAATTGAGGATTTAACATTTGCAAAACCAAAATGTACTCTCAGACAGGCTGCATGGCCTTCAGACTGTGAGGAGTCTACTAGAAGCTTAGCCTTTATTTGTTTGAATTGCAGCTGATCTGATCTTCGGCAGATGTAGAAAGAGACATTTCCTCAGTTCTAGGACGTTTTGATGCTGGGGGATTTTGAAGATTGTCATCAGATGATAATGACCTCTCTGAAACAGATAGATAGGAAAATAATTTAAGTGTAGTAAATCCAGATTAAGAAAGTACACCGGTTTGCTGAATTCACAAACTATTCAGCACTCATCAAAAATACCCAACCCTGATTTGAGAGTCCAGCATTGAACCAATGAAGCACTGAAAGTACAAGGGTCTTTAAAACCTACCTCTAGGACCCAGAGAACATTACAGCCAAGTGAATTTACTCTTCTTAGTTTCAGTGTCAGCTAATGTACCCATTACTATAAAAATGGTAGCGACATAATGTCACATAAGCACCTTTCAAACACATCAAGACAAGGAAAAAGCTTTAGAATCTGCAACCAGGTTTAGGTTTGTGCTTGTGCTTTAAGATAAGAGCTTATAAGTCTATAAAGGCAAGAACCAGATGGTAAAAGACATTGCTGGATATTAATAGCCGTGACAACTTACCATGTTCCTGTTCTGAGGGAGGAGGGACAGGAACTGTATCTGTATATGCAGAGGTTGGTGTATCTGGCTTCAGTGGAATCAAGTTTACTCTCCTTTAAAAAAGCAGAAACAGTCCCATTGCTCATTGTTTTAAAACCATCATTTCCATAATATATTATTTAAATATTTACTACAGATAGAATCAGTTAAATTTAAATGTAATTTAGGTATATTTTACTATGCATTTTTTCTTCTTATTACATGTTGAATAGAGCATTTTTATATATGTACTTGAAGTACCACTAGAAAGTACTTTTGCATATGTTATACATGGCATAATGCTTGACAGCTGCCTTCAGAGCACAGTATCTTGGTCAAATATTTTAAAACTAAGGCTGGCTGTGCTTACTGTTCCCTAGCTTACTATTCCTGCCCACATTAAGCCTTTAGATTCATAAAACTCTAGGGAATTCCTTTGCCTGCTGAGGTTCACTAATGATTACTGTAAACCTATTTTCTTCTGCTAAATCTCTTCTGGGTGGCACTTAAAAATGAAACAATAAAAAGCAGCAGAGGATAGAACCATAAAAAAAACACCTTCCTACAAGTAGCACTATGCATGCTACTACAAGATGACACCGATGGTATAATCAGTTTATATGACTGAATATAGTTTCTTTCTAAAATAAAAAAATAAAAAATTAGCTCCATCAGCCCTCCAGGAAAAAGTAATTCTTGGACTTCTTAGTTCCAGTACAGATGAACATTGGTGTGCAGAAAAACATCATCTCCAAGATTTCTCTTTGCAATTGTTGATGAAATCCACTATCCTGCTCTCTCATTCACCACTTCCTCCCTAGCCCCCTACTACTTAAAACACTCTTATGAGAAGTTATAAATCTCCTTTTATTCTAGAATAGTCTTGTTTTGCTAACAAGGCCTCGATCTCTAATTGCATGCTTTCTCCTTACTGCTGCACACCAGCTCAGGATCTTATATTGCAGGCTTTTTTGACAATCAATACATGGATTACAATCACTGTCTAAAAATCTGAATCTTCACTTAAAGAAGTAACAGCAGTGCATTAAGTTCCACACCCATGACTGTGCAATACTGAGGGGCCTGTCCATACTTGTACTTTTTACTCCTTACAATATTTGTTATCAGAAGATCTTTAGATAGTGCTTGTCAGATGAAGGTTTCGGGTACCATCTTTGTACAAAAAATGGGACCTGAAGACAGACACCTGTTGCTGCCATACGGACAAGGCGTAACGGTCAGGGGAACTTTGTTTCTGCCTGACATTTCAGACAGAAATATAAAGGCTGTACATTTAGGATTCAGAAGACATTTGACCTTTTGGTTGCACTGTAACTGGAACAAAAAGTTCCATGTCAAGACAGCTACCACCGAGACACAGGGCTGGGAATTTATGTCTAAACCTCAACCCTTTAAATGTAGTATAAGCACAGCTTGTCTTGGCCTTCACATTTATGACTGGAAATGGCAATATAAATCTCACCTTGGCGTCTTGCTCCATGCTTGTAAAGTGTTGAGAGTAATCCTCCTGGGCTGGTTTACTTTAGTGCTCTGGCCTGCTGGCTGGCTGATTTTCCTCTCGTCTGAGGATGAGACTGGAACATTTTTTATGCCAACAGGTGTGGAAGACAAGTCCTTACCAGCAGCAGTGGGTGTTCTAGGTTGCAGGGTTGGAGTGCTGGGATCAGTGACCCTGCTGGGAGGAGTCCCCTCTGTCAGTCTAGAGCCTGGGGAAATTACTTTGTGTGACTGGCTCTTTTTCACTTTCTTCTCTGTGGCACCAGGAGCCCTGACGTTTATCTGTGGCTTCTCCTTCAGTGGTATTCCCAGTTCATCCTTCTCAAAGGTAACAAAGGAACAGTATCCATCCGTGGAAGAAATGGCAAGGAAGGCTCCGTCACTGGACCTATTTGTGATATTTTTTTTTCCCCCATTAAAAGTGAAGGTCAGAATTTTTCTTTAATCCTCCCCTCCTCATCTATAACCTTCCCCAACTACATATACACATTTAAATAAAACTGCAGTCGTGTGGAAGACATTCAATTAAAATGAACAAAAGATCTTAAATTCTGGCCTTTGCATCTGTTTTAATCTCTCTGGTGTCATCTGTGATCACCTGTAATATGCTGCTGCCAGCACCTTGCATGCATTTGAGCTGGCACAAATTGTGGTTCAATTGCAGGTACACAAATCTTCAGCCACAGTTTCTGAAATATTCATGAAGTCTCCTCTCTTCATTCACACCAGAAAAGCAGTTCAACCTCTCTGGCTATCCTTTTTGTGCTAAGTAGTAGAGGCAATGCTCAGAGTCACCGTGGTGGCCACCTGAATTTTATATATATATATATATCTCCTGATTTCAAGACTTGGGTCCAATTTGCAGCTCCAGTTCTGACTCCCCACGTCAAGTCAGATAAATTACTTAGTCCCATCCATGAAGAACCATTAGGCAGAATTGTGCAGATAAAGCAGGATTTGGCTAGGCACCTGGACTCAGAGAGATGAATTCTAAAACCTCCAAATAACTTCATTATTTCTAGTTACACTGCCTGAACAATGAGTACTTGTCATGGGCACCCAGTACACTAGCTTTCATAAAAACATCCACCTGCTTGTCCCTGGGGTGCTTGCACCTTGCTTCCCAATTGACTGTTTCCCCCCCAAAAAACCTTAATTCCTCATCTTACAAGGCAAAAACAAGGCAGCTTACTGTTCAGACACTGTGATGACAGTGACCATGTATGTCATAAATGAAACATAAAAATAAAGCAAGAAACAAGACATGTAGGACAAGACACGTAAAAAAGGATATTTCCATCACAACTAATTTTAACAATATAACAATTACCTACCATGAAATGTCACTAAGGGTGTGATAATGTATGTTAGAAACATAACCAAAGGGGAAGGACTGCTCAGTATCATAAAAAAGCACAGAATCTTCTGAAGCAACAGCAAACACCAATCGATAGGGCAGACTAAATAGGGCAGGAGCTGATTTCTGACTGATTCCATCTAGAATGCAAAGAAATTAAGACATTGAGAATTCTTTCTTGTATTCATTGCAATGTAGTAACTGCACCATCTTAGTCACGAATATAAATAAGGATTTTATTATTCTTCAGTATCAAGATAATGGCTGAGAAAACAGCACTTCTACAAAATGTAAAGCTTCATGTCAAGCACTAACATTTTTGTTGCCTGAAGTTTACCCTCTTTCTTAGCTGAAGACAGAGAACTTGGCAGAAGTTTTGTATATCTGGATTGCTATTCTTTTGTAAAATTTGTAAATTTTGTCATACATTTTCCAGCTGAAAATTTTCAGCGTATTTGGATACACTTTACTATAAGAGTCCAAACAAACACACCTTAGGATACAGGGTAAGACAAGCTCATGCCAAGTTTATACCACCACATTATATTCTGTATGATTTACTCAAAACAATGGATTTAACTCTATTTGTGTTAGCATGGGTTCAGCTCCTCGCTAGTCTTATTGCAACATTAGCTCTACATAAGGGCAGATTACTCCAACTTCTTTCCACTGGAAGCTGAGTACTAGCTAGTTGCTTTCAGAAATTCCTAGTACACAGAGCTCCTGTTCAGGTCTACAATGATTATGGAAGCTGTGCACTGAACCAGACAGGCCATTAATATAACGTAATAAAGATTACCATAGATTTTCACTTTTCTAGGTGTATGTTGCAGAAACTAAACACTCTATTTAAAGAAGCTACATACCAACAGCAGACACTCATCTCCTTACTCTACCACGCACCATTACAATGGATCTAAATATTACAATGAATATACAGAACACAACAATCTCTAAATGCTGTAAGGAATATGAGATTAATGCTCTAAAGAAAGGTGCAAAGCTATGCTTTTTCACCAGAGTAAGACCAGTATAAGTACAAATAAAGACTTCTGGATCCATTGGGCTCACAATAAAGCTGGATTTCAATCTCCAGCTAACCTCTCATGCAACTTCATACAATTCTTTCCCCACCTCAGAACTTCTCTTCTGGCAAGTAACACCAGCACTGCTTCAAGGTTTGGCTTCCTTGAATAAACAGCAATGATTGTTGCAAACTACATCAACTCTCTGGTGCCTCTGTGATGTGGGTAGTTGAGACTAACAGAAAGTATTTCACTGGGTCTCTCCTTTAGTGCTATGCCAAGTTATTTACTTTTACTCACATAAACCAGTTAAAAGTTAAAGAAAAATATTAAACAGTGTTTCTGTAGCCTAAGAGGCAAAGTAAGAACATTTATCTACTATATCAAAAGCTACTTGCAAGGTACTTAAGGTGAATTCAGAGTCTTAGAATCAGGAAACAGCTTCAAAGTGTGGTATAACCCTATCTTAACGGAATGTTAAAAGGCTAGGGCATAAAATAGTAGCCACATTGGCCATTTCCCATATTTGCTGCAAAATTATACTCCCCAAAGGACTTACAGTACCTTTATTAAATGGTTGTCTCAACTCAAAGTAGACTGGGCAGCAGCGAACAGCAAGAGTTGCCTTTCCAGGACATGGCAGGTGACCCACAGGCCTTTTAAAAAGAATCAGGATTTCAGAAAACAGCATTTCATTTTTTCATTTTTTATTTTTAAAATTCACAGATATTTTGCTCATATTAAACTTTACCTTTTAAGATTGTTTCTGGAAAAAACATATGTGGTGTTTGTTACGTTTTCTCCTGATTCAACACAGCCAGCTGCAAAAATAAAGGTTAAACCATTACTCATCAACTCAAAAAGGTACTGAGTACACACTTTATGTCCATAAACATTCTACTTCTCAGGAATTAGGCTTGTCAGTTGGGCAAGAGTTGTGCAACCTGAACACAACTTAAGGCATCCCAAATATTTATTTAGCCCTGTTTTTGTTTCCCTTATATACTTCTCCCTCAAAGCTGCTTTTTGATGTTGCCAGACATCTATAAAAGCAGTGCTTATATGGGCAAACTGATCTCCCCAATGTTATTTTTACTATGACTGCAGAATGTTCTTAAGAAAGGACACAAACAAAGAGAGAGCAGTCAAAAGAAACCACTCATTATTCTTCATTTCTATTTTAACAGAGCTGTATTGTTGCAATTTAGTTTTTTTTCAGTTCAGAAAAATGCCATAAATGTATTTTTATCACAGGAAAAAGTTGCTAAAGGAAGAATATTGCAGTCTCTATTTCCTTCAACAGGAAGAATAAGGAATGGTATAATTAAGATAAATAAGCATCCCCTACCAGTTTGAAAGAAATTTTGATGCACATTCAAACTACAGCATAATAGAAACAAATGCAAGTTGTAGCACATGTTCTCACATACCTGGAGTGAGTAAATAGGAGCCATCAGGAGTAAAACTGAGCCTGCGGAAAAATGACTTCATGCTGTCATCATGAAACATCCGATAGCTCCTAGCCTGTAACATTGAAAATATGATTGTGTAAAGTGCCAAGAACGTGTCAGCTGGAATTCAAGTGAGAAAAACCATCCAGTTGTACAATCCAACCTGATGGAACTTTTTAAATAAAAGATAAATGTTTGAAAAACCATGGCTCCTTCAAAATCAGTTTTTCCTGTGCTATAAATTCTTCACAGCTAAGAAAAATAGTCCTTGATCCCTCTTCAGCTACTTATCAAAACACCCCAAGAGCAGTCACATTAGACCAGTAATCAAAAAAAAAATAGTAATAACCTGGAGAACAACATTATTTAACAGTCAAGGTAAAAGCCTGTTCCTTAGGCATTTAACTCTAGTATTAGAGGTTTAAAGAGAATTTCTATAGTGGCAAAATGCCCTCTCTCAGGCCTATTCGTTACTCTCTATAAAACTGTTACAAATGTTTTCCCAAAAAAAAAAAAAAGGAAAGGAATAGAAGGAATTAAAAAGGTTAGAGCCAGCTTGGAGGTGTTATTTTACTATCACTTAGAACTATTTAGGGGAAAAAAAGCTCTTTGTTTTCCCTCTTAGGGTTAGAGAGAAGTTCCTAAGTTTCCACTAATTCATACTTTTTCTAAAAATCAAACCACCTTTTTCAAAATTTCAGACTGCTGTATGTATTATCCATTAATAAACTTACAGCTAGACAGACACGTTTGAAGTTTTTCCTATTAAGAATTCACTATGCATACTGTTTTTTTCCCCACACAATTTATTTTTAACACTTACAACCAAAGACATTGTGTTACTGCTTTTAATCAGCTGACCTCGCAAGTGTTCTTTCTTAGTCATTTCTGTAATGTTCCAGGAAACCTGAAGCACTCTCTATTTACAAAATACAAAGGTGAGATAGAGTCAAAAATGTCTGATAAACGGATTACTTGAATGGAAAACGTTTGCCCCTTTGGTTTCATAGAATAGACCAACTCATATAAAATAATACCCAGCACGTTCTCCAGTACTATTAGTACCACAGCAATGTACCTCTCCTTCAGCTCCTGATCCAGATGGCATCTTGGTCACATTGAATGCTACACGCTTGGTTTGTGTGTTGTATACCCGTAGGATCCTACATGGTGGAGAGCAAAGTTAGCTACAAACAGTTTCCTTCCATACCAAGTTTCACATGGCACTACAGTACCTCACTTCTCAGTCAGGACGGCCAAACAGAAACGATGATCAGACATTAATCACAACTGTTCGTGAGACACCACCTTGTGGATGTGTTTTGACAGCTAAATAACCAATGAATCACTGACAATTATTTGACCCAGGAAGGCTTGTGAAGTACCAGCATGTGGATTTCTGGAGGAATGAGAATTAGTGGACAGTGGGTGGTCACTCCATTCCTACCTGTGCTGTAGTAGCCATTATGTTCCTATAAAGCGGGAACTCGCCTCAAAGACAATTAGCTACATCTCTATCCTTCAGTTTCCTTGGAGTAAAGGAAAACCAGAGCATGTCTCTGTACAGAATGTTGGAACTCCCCTGACTTCATGTCACTAAAACAGCAGGTAGCCTAAGAAAACCTAACTCTTCATCCTACCACCCCCTCCTTTCTGCCAGCTCTGACTTCCACTGAGTTATGTTGGTTTGTTAGGCTGGCAAAAAACCAACATAACACAAAAACCAGATAGGTTTCTGCTGACTTAATAAAGAAACAGCTGAAACAGTCTTTGTGTGCTGAAAGAGCTCCACAAAGAGTCCTGGACAGAGCTAAGAAGAGAACATAGAAGGTGAGGCTGTGGCAGAGAGCTTGAGACAGTTGTGGATGTACTGGCTCTGGATGTCATACAGCTAAGCTGGTCTGCCAAAAGAGGGAAGAAATCTCCCCACCTTGGGGCTGATGCCATCTAGGCAACTGGCCTGGCTCCTGTTAAGACTACCACTGAACCAATGCTATTCACCAAAACTTGAAAAAAGAAAAGCCTGAAACCTGAGGGGGTGGGAATTTCCCCTCTTTAGATTAGTTCATGCCCTCACTTGCAACTTCACTCCAAGAAAAACTTGTGTATCATTCTATTACTTGTGTTTCACTCCTGTTCATTTAAATAAAGGCACACAAATCTACGATAACTGATTATCAGAAGGCAGAGGCTCATAATGACCTAGTCCCCATTAACTTACCATTTTTCTGAGCCTATTGCAAATCTTAAATCAAAACTACTTTTCCACTATTACAGCAATTTTCTTTGCAGCGGGTGCCAGAAGACATGCATTTATTAGCCAGCTGTGAACCCTTCAGAGCAGCACACATGCCCTAAACAGCTTAAGCTCAACTCAAAGTTCTGACAAGGGCCAAGTTTATGAAGTGTGTGTTTTGCTTTCTCAATGACATCACTTACAAAACTTTTGGCGATGAAGGGAGCAAGAGGGCAAAAGAAAGATATCAGTGGAAAAACATTTTAATTGATTTCTTAACCTGTTTGTATCTTTCTGTAAAACAAGGATGAACTTCTTGGCTCATTAACAACCAGAGAATGCAGCACTCTCTGAAGATGCATTTGGTATCTCTAATGACTAACACCACGAAAACTTATTTCCTGAAAAAAAATTTCTACACAAGTTTACGCAAGCTCATTTGCTGCTTAGAAAGGACACTCAGACTTAAGGAATCATTTTCCACATGCAAAAGATTAACTAAAATGCCATTTTTACCTCAACATTCTTACAGAACAATCTGAATAAAATGGAAAGTCACATTTATCCCGTGCACTTGCTTTTAATTCACCCTCAAGCAAGAAAGAATACTAAAGCAAAGTACTTAAACCAACAGCTCACCTATCACAGCTCAGAGTTGCAATGTACTGGCTTAGAGGATCCCAGGTTATACCTTGGACGTAACTCTTGTGTTCATTTAATATTGAAACCTTCTGTCCTGAAATTACAGTTTCCAGAGTCTAAATTCAGATGTGCTTTAAAACAATTCTTATTTCAGAAATAAACCAAGACAAAATATTTCAAAATATTTTTTTAAACACACAAACTGTTAACTTGACAGTTCACAGTAAGAATATCGAAAACAGTTGCTTTATTTCTCAAATCTTCATAAGTACAATAAATTGTGACATGCAAATTTAAGGCTTGTTCCCTACAAATTAACTCATAAGCAGCTTGGCTTAGGCATAAAACATGCAGGATGACTATATTTCAAAACCAGAAGTATTTGAAAACCTTTATGATTTAGAAAAATATTTTCAGGCTAGTCTAGCTGTTCAACAGCTAATTGAATTTGGCTGAGTACCAAGCCAGAAATTCCAGTGTTAAAACATAACTGTCAGCTGGGGCTAGATAGCCAAGCTTTACTATCTAGGGTTGTAAAAACTCACCTACTCTGCTGGGCAGGCAATGAAAAAAATATACTACACACATGCTGACTGATGCTTATACATGGGCAGCTTTCAGAAACAATTCTACAGCAGTGCTAAATCATTTTCTTCCACAGTTTACTGTTAACATGAAGATCTCTCAAAGACCTCAGCTCCCTGACCCCACTGATACTCCACAGTTGACTGTCTCAGATTCATCTTCATTGTGATGTGGTAAAGTTACAGATAATTTCGTTAAATACTTTGTTTTGAATACTAGGGACAGAGGCTTTTCTTCTATTAGTATAGCGTTGCTTTATTGCAAAGAAATACTGTGAGCTGACAAGTTTCAAAGACAATAGCTCTTCAAAAAGATTACACAAACAGGGTTGAGGCCGTGCTGCATAATACCAGAAGTCCTTCTGCTGCAGTATTCTGTCTCAGACAGTGGCCAACTACAAATGCCAAAGTATAAGAACAGACTGAACCCATGATAGTATTTTTTATGGGACACCCCAGAAGCTGCCAACAGTTTGACCTCAAGGACTGATTAAGCCAGAGATGTTCTCTTAGTACAAAGCCTGATGGATTTTTACTATTAATTTTCTTCCAGCTTTTTGTTGTTTGGTTGTTTTTATTTTAAACCATGCAAACTTCTAACCTGGGAATCACTGGAAGCTATCCTTGAAATATTTTCCTTCAATGTACCTTCAACTTCAATCACAAAACCTACGTTTTCCAGTAATGGCTTCTTACTTCCAACTTATTAATTGTTGAGACAAAATGTCCTCCACAGCATTAATTGCAAGCTAAAAGCAAGCAGTGAAAATAGAAGACATTACAGAGGTCACATATCAGTTTAAGAGGCCATACAGCATTTTTTTAGGGCTAATTCTAATAGATGTGTCCCTTTAAAGCTGTTACAAGGAGTCTGAGATGCAAAAGACATTTGGTGATGGCATCCCTAACACATACTTACGCTCTGAGTACAGACACTCTTAAGTGAACATTCACATATTTATGTTAAACACTTCTGGAAAGGAGCATATGTGAAAGTTCGGATGGGAGAGACATTAAACACCCAAAGAATACAAAAAATGTCAACAACAGAACATTTGTATTTTTGTGTCTGTGTGCACTGAAAAATCAACTTGGATTCTACGCTACTTTTAATTAGACATTAAATACTAGACATGTGAGATTAAAGGTTAACTTTTGAGAAAGTGAAGTATTTCCACATTAAATTTAAAGCAAAAGTAATGATTACACTGCTAATAAGAAAATATTAAGCCACTGTAAAGCAACCTCACCCAGCCGGTTACTATCAGAACTTCCATACATGATGGGCCTTTCTTGGAAAATAAAAGCAACCCCACTGCAGTGGGATTAGCATGAACAGAAAAAAAAAAAAAAAAAAAGGTAACAACCTGCAAATGAGAGCCTGCATCTATATTCACTTTCCATTTTTCATCTAGGTAGCTAGTTACCTGATATTAGTCAAGTTTTGTTTGTTGGGGTGTGGGGTGGAGCAAATAATATACAAGCTGTTTGCGTAGGAGTTTGGGGGAAAAAAGCCATATTGGGTGAAGTTTACTTCCTGAATACTCCAAGGTGAAGCAATTACTTACGTGTAAATTTTGCTGGCCTGAGGATATCTTTATATGCTGGGCATATATACTGGGATTCTCACAATCCCAGAAGTCTAGCGATTAAGTGGACTGTTCTCTCACAAAAAAAAGAAAAAGATGCTTTCAACTATTTTGGTAAACACCATGAGACACTTTCATCAGGATTGGAGTCACAGGTAAAAAATGTAGCATTTACCTTTATTGACATCCCACATTATAGCTGTGTTATCTACAGAAGCAGATGCCATGTAATTTCCATCTGAGGTCCAACAAATATCATACACATCTTCTAAGTGGCCTCTAGAAGCCAGAAGAGGAGAAAACATTTATTAATTTAAAACAGCTACATGTAAAAATTAGTTTTGTGCATTTTTAGGTTAAAAAAAAATCAGAGGCAAATAAAGTATCATTGAAGTGAAATGATCAATATGACTTTCAGCTTCTAAAAAAATGTCAGCATTTATAAAGCTGTAGAACATTAAAACCAATACATCCATTCAATCATTTTCATAGGCAGTGAAAACACTGCATTTGAACTAATTATGAATTTGTACCTAAAGTTCTGAAAATGCAAGTTTCTAGGATTTGTACAAACAGATAATAAAACACTAAAGTAACTGGGAAGTGTCACTATTCAAGAAAAGTTTCCTCATATTTACAGGTTTCATAAAAGTAGTAAATGCACGTATTCAGGAGAACCACATGAAACAGAAAAATAAGGTTGATTTAGATATAGCTGAACAAACACTGCAAGATATTCAGAACCACCTAGGAGGGCTCCATCAAAAACAATTTGCACTGCTTGTAGTTTGAAGACTTATCACAGTGTGATAACTTTAATAATAAATATTTGCAACATGAAGTTTAGGGAAGAACTGTTTGCTTTATTGAAGAGATTAACTCTGATGTTCCTAAAGGGCCATGCTGGTGCTTCATTCAATCCCACTAGCACAGCTTTTGAAGCTGTTCTCACATACGTTCCTCAGCAGTTGCAAGGAATGTATCAGTTATGGATAACAGACTTATTTTTATGTGAAAATGTGTAAATTCTTAATGATTGTATCAGTACAGACAGAGAGAGATCAAAACTAACAGATACTACACAGAGCAAGGCAGTTATACATATTGCTCATCCAAAATGCATTTCAGAGTCCAGGATCACTAATTTATTCCTGATTTCAGCTGAGACTGAAAAAAGAACACTGTTGTATTCCAACTGCCAGTAATGGTTTGACGCCTTAGCCACTATTAGCTAATACTTACCCTTAGCAGGCACAGCATGTATAATTTATTAGCTATAGAATCATAGAAATTTCTAGGTTGGAAGGGACCTTTAAGATCATCCAGTTCAACCATCAACCTAACTCTGATAAAAAACCCCATTGCTGAACCATGTCACTAAGCACTATGTTAACCCATCTTCTGAACACCTCTGGTGATGGTGCCTCAACCACCTCCCCGGGCAGCCCATTTTAATGCTTAATAACCTTTTCAGTGTAAAATTTTTTCCTAATATCCAGTCTGAACCTCCCCTGGTGCAACTTGAGGCCATTTCCTTTTGCCCTATCACCTGTGACTTGGGAGAAGAGACCGACCCTCGCCTCTCTACAGCCTCCCTTCAGGTAGATGTAGAGAACGATAAGGTCTCCCCTCAGCCCCCTTTTCTCCAGGCTGAACAACCCCAGCTCCCCCACTGCACACTTGAAACAAACACTGTACAATACAGTAGATTTTCAACTAGTAAAACAAACTCCTTGAAAAGATCGGTCGAGCCTCATTAAAATGAATCATTTTAATATACTGATGCTTTTTGCTTTTAAAATCATCAAAATTTTCATCGTAAAGCTAGTAAATAAAACTTCACATTTATGTTATATACCTCTGTGCTAATCGTTAAGTGACAGCAAATCTCAGGAACCAACCCTGGAGCACATGAGTTACATCACATAAATGCCAAATGAATTTTGTTTTAACAAAATATTAAACAAAATTGTAAAACAAAAATGTTTTAACAAAGATGTAGGTCGCTACTGTATAAAAAAAAAAGGATTAAGAGACAATAAAAGGATGCCTATTAGAGCAAGCAAATTTTAGAAAGCACTGAATTTCAACATACACTCAACAGAAATCTGTACCAAATGGTACAAGACACTGAGAATTAAAGCACTGAACAGAAAACATGCTCATAAAATATTAAGCTACCTTAAAGTTCTAACAACTGTCCAGTTCTCCTTGTTGAGCTGAGCTTCATCTTCATCCTGAAAAGCTAATGGTTCCAATTCTTTGCTATCATTCAGCTTCCACAACAAAATAACAGCATCTGTAGAAGAAATCATATGAAGATTCTTTCTTTCACACTCAATGATTTATTAAGGCATTAGATTTAGTTTAACATCACATTACATCATGTAAGACACATGAAAAACAGTTCTTACTTTGTGGTGGGGAAGTCTGGGTGCTAGACTGCTTTAGCTTCCATTTTGAGCTACTGATTTTAATAATTAAATAATAATTTAAAAATACCTTTATCTGATAAAAAAAAAGATTAAGATTTCCAGGTGTAAGATAAGACTTAAGTGCTTAGCTTTCAATCTACTTTTGATTAGAGCTGTCTACGATTGTGCACTTCAAGAGCAGAATCAAGTTAACACTCGGCCCTGTCTTGGAGAGCACACACCCATCCTAAGGCTGTCCTGACTGTGACTGAAGAACCCACATGGCCTTGGACAGACAGGCCTACACTTACAGATTGTGCCACAGCCTCCCAGTGTGACAGTAGATAACACCCATCTGAGAAATGGGGATAGAGACTTCTCTCACCCCAATGAGAAGAAGTTACTGAGGAACTGCACAACATGCACTTACCAATTACAATCATAGGGCACATGTGAATCTAAAGCTGGGAGTTCCTGTGTTGTCTTCACCCCCCCCTCCCCGTCCCTTCACTCACCAGATGTGTGCATGTAGCTTCTTTATAGTAGTTTCATTACACATCATTACTCACCATCTCCTCCAGATGCCAGGATCTCACCACTTGGAGAGAAGCGTACAACATTTACTGCTTTGGTGTGGCGGGCAAGGTTGGACAAGAATTCCACTATTGCTTTTCCATCTGGTCCTTTTTCCACTTTCCATATCTAGGCACAAAGTCATGACAGAGAGTTTTCAGGAACAAGACGTATTATTTATGCACCACTTCAGTAATCCACAATTTACCCACTGGGCAGTCATTCCGAGCTTATTATCTAAAACTTTCAGAGCTAAAGCTACAGTGGCACCACAAATTTTTCCTCTACGAGCTACAGATGTATACTGGGTTTATGTGGCAAGGTTTTGGTAGCTGGGACAAGGGGACGTCTTCAAGGGTGGCTTCTGTGAGAAGATACCAAGAGCTGCCCCCATGTTGGCCAGAGGCAGTTCCAGCTGGCTCCAAGACTCTCTTGCTCCTGGTACCTCTATGAAAACATATTTAAGAAATGGTAAAAAACACACCTGTGAGAGAAGAGTAGGAAAAATGTGAGAAACAGCCCTGCAGACAACAAGGCCAGTGAAGCAGAAGAGGAAGAGGTGCTCCAGGTGCTGGAGCAGAGATTCCACTGCAGGCCCTGGAAAAGATCATGGTGACATACACCATACCCCTACAGTCCATGGAGGTTCATGGTGGAACAGATATCCACATTGCAGCTTGTGGAGGACCCCAGGCCAAACAAGGCAGATGTGCCCTGAAGGAAGCTGTAGCACGTGGCAAACCCACATTGAAACAGGCTCCTGGAAGGAGCTGTGGCCTGTGAAGAGGAGCCCATGCAGCAGGTTTTCTGGTGGGCACTGCGACTGCATGGGGGAGCCACACTGGAGCAGTTCATGAAGACCTGCAAACCATGGAAGGAGCCATGCTGGAAAAGTTTGTAAAGACTGCACCCCGTGGGACAGACCCCATGCTGCAGCAGGGGAAGAGAGTAAGGAGGAAAGAGCAGCAGAAGCAACCTGTCATGATCTGACCACTGCCTCCATTCCCCAGCCCCCAGTGCAGCTTTGGGGGAGGAGGCAGAGAATTCATGAGTGAAGTTGACCCTGAGAGGAAGGGAGAGGTAGGGGAAAGTGTTCCAAGTTTTGTTTGTACTTCTCACTTCTCGCTACCCTACTCTGTTACTACTTGGCAAAAAATTAATTTTACTAAGTTGAGTCTGGTTTGCTCATGACAGTAAGTAGTCCTTGTTCCTGTCCTTATCTCCATACATGAGCTTTTAAATTGTATCTTCTCCTCCTCCTGTTGAGGAGGGCGAGTGATAGAGTGACTTGGTGGGCACCTAGTGGCCAGCCAAGGTCAACCCACCACAAGCTGTAATTATATTGCAGTATTTTTTAAATTCTGGTGAAATATATTATTATTTCCAATAAATGAATAAAATCTCAAACAAACCAACAACTAAAACCAAACAAACACATGCCATCATTCTCTCTTCATTCATCGACAAGCTCTAGCTTCAAGGGGATTCAGTAAATACAATAATTCCATAGTATGGAATACAATATCTTGCTAACAAACCAGTCAAGCACAAATAGCAACAGTCTGAAAACAAACCTGATTACTACAGGAGAAAAAAATATTAGTTCTCTTTAGAAGGCTGAGCAAGTTGAAGAACTTTGCAGTTCTTCCCTGAAAGTCAATGGATGTACTGGTTTTAAACAGATAATTTGAGTAAGAATTACAATAATTCCAGTTCCCCAGTGATAACAGTCAGAGCATTAAGGAAGCTGCATGATATAGACACTTTTCCAGCAGTGTTGCCTTAAGGAATTCCTGATCCCACTTGTTCTCAATTTTGCAGGGCACAGTGGTGCCACTCCTACCCCTTGACTTTTGAGCCAATTCAGCCACAAGATCAAAACTGTTACATCCCTATAATGTAGGACCAAGGCCACACATAAGTAAATCCCATTAGATGTTTAAAATCATCTCCTCTTAGATGCAATTCATCTCAGAAACAAACCACCCAAAATAAACAAACAAACCAACCAACCAACCAAAAAACCTCAATAACCAGGCCTTGATAGGAATATTTCAAACAATGAAGCAGCCTGAATAAAGATCTCTGTAATTTTTGCTAGCTTTCTCTTCTTATTCAACAGCCCTCCAAAAGAAGACATAGCAGCAGTGTCTTTTATGTCAAAGAACATAGAGACTTTTCTGGCCCTAAAACATGTATGTTTATAAATATGACTTAAATATATATTTGGTAACCTAAACAAACAGCCTAAATCCCCGAGATGCGTGCACTGTTAGGCAAGAAGTCAATTTGCCAGTGACAAAGGGCAAAGTTTTAGCTGCAGTTACTGAAGTAAACCCCATTTTTAAAGACCTTTATACCGTTTATCATCTCCAAAAGAGGCATTCCAATCATGCACGGATCATAGCAGTTACCATTCATAATTTTCACAAAATACTGCATTGAGAATCCTGAGGACCAAATCTAGATCCAATACAGGCATTCCAAAGTGTAAGTATAGATCTGATCCAATTCTCTGCTAAAAGAGAATATTTCCCTATTCATAAGAAAATGCAGCAGTAACAAAAAAGAAAAACTTACTCTTTGTCTCTGTCTGTTCCACATGTAATGAGGCCTTATGACTATATTTTCTATTTCTTCTTCAAATATATCACATGATGGAAGCCTTACTGACCGTGAGTAGGCCAAAAAGGTAATTAAAATGTAAAATTACCATGCAGAAACAGGGAAATAGATAGAGATACATAAACACATAGCAGAAAACCTACATGATTTCTTTTGCATTTGCTCAATACTAAGAAGCACAAGAAGGGTCCCAGGTTGCAACACTTCTTTATTGCAGGATGAGTTTGAGGAACTGTCTCAAATTGAAAACTTAGCAGTAGAGATTTTAGTAAACAAAACCCCTCAATTTTTTACAGGAAATCATCAGATACCAAAGTGACCTACAGGAACTCAAACATGAAATGAACAGCCCAGCAGTGATGGGTAACCTACTTGGTTTCATTCTCAGCTCTGAAAAACAAGGCATGTAAACGTATCAGTTTTTCAGAAATGCTCTATTGCTCACTTGAAAAACTCTGACTACTATGTCTACCTTCCATGCTGAGAAGCTGTTAAAAGAAAAATAAAGAAGTTGAGATGATATATTTCTCTGCAAAGGAAACTGTACCTTACTTTCCCACCAACTTTATTTAAAGTTAAGCAGGCAGATAAAAAGAAGGTGTTTTACCCAGCTTCACAAAGCTCCCCAACTAGGGCTAAGGCTTTTAGAGAAACCAAGTGCTCACTGAACAACCGGGGACAGTCCTCACATGCATTAAGGATCTGGAAGACAGTAAACAATTGCCCAATTTTGCAAAGGTGAATCTTACAGCTACATTTTTGGGGGGCTTATGCTACTGAACATTTTTGTAAGTGATTCTCAGTTTTGCTAACACCAGCACAAAATTATTTAGGAGAATTGCACGTGAAGCTGAGTGAAAAGGGCTGTAGAAACATCTCATACTGCTGAGTGATTACTTATAAAACGGCAGATAAAATTAAACTTTGATGAATATAAGGAAATTAAAACCAGGGGTTTTTTTCCTTATTAACCTAAAAAGACTATGCCCTAAGTTAGCAGTTACTGTTCAGGAATATCACACAGCAATCAATGCAGGCAATTTAAAAAAAAAAAAAAATAGTTCAGACCTCGGCAGCAGAAACCAAGGCCAGCATGCAAGGGGAACGTCATTCCTTATACTGCTGTACAACCTCACACTCTTTCCCTAAACCATCCACCACCCGTGTCATGTACCAGCCCACAATCTCATACCTTGGATAACAAGCTATTTCACGCTCTGCACATGCTACAGAACCAAAACAAACAGGTTTGAAACTTACACGAACGGCTGTGTCCACACCTGCTGAGGCCAATCGATTGATCTTCCCATCAGCTCCGTGTTGGAAGTCTAAGCTGTAAACAGGCTCCTTATTATGCCACGCTATTTCACAAGTGATGACCTTCATATTTGCTAAAGAAAGCAGAGCAAACACTGGATAAATTCTTGTTTCTTACAACCGAGGCAATCAAAGTCAGCACAGGCTTTGCAAGACAGACCCCGTAACAATTTCCCTGCAGAAACCGACAGAAGGATGGTTTAAGGAAAACCGTTTCTAAGCACTAGGATTCATTATGGCCAAAGTTTCTGCTGGGGAGGGTAGGAAAGCCATGCCTCTCACAGAAAAGGCTGTGACAGAAGTGCGGCCAAGGTTAGGATCAGCAAGAAAGGCCGGACATTTACTGCTTGTTGGGCTTCTCCCTTTCAGCCCCCAGAGCCCTCCCCTCGGCCGCGCCGGCCCAGCTCCCGAGGGGGGCGAGCCCCCGCCGAGCAGCCCCAGGCCGCGCATCCCTCCCTCGGGGTAACAACTACTTCAGTACCGGCAGCGAAGCGCTCGGGGGCCAAAACAAAAGAGAGGCACCAAAGCGCCGGCGGGGTCACGGAGGAAGGAAGAGGTGCCCCTCGGCCGCGCAGCCTCTCCCGCTCCCCGGGGCCGCCGCCGCCGCCGCCCTGAGGGGGTTTCAGCCGCCACAGGAAAACCCACCGCGCCCACCGCCCTCAGTTCCCCGCCGCTTGGCCACTCGGGGCCTCTTCCCGCCCTCAGCATGCCGCGGCTCTCCTCCCCACAGCACAGCGGGGCGCCGCTAACGGCGGGGGGGGGAAGAGGGGAGCGGGAAGCAGCCCCTACCTGCGGCGCCGCGCGCGCCTGGCCGGGCTCCAGCGCGGGAGCGGGTTTCCCGCCCCGGGCCGCCCCGCGCCTGCGCGGGCTGAGGAGCGCCCGGCGGTGCGGCAGCGCCCCCTAGCGGCGACGGGAGAGGGGGTTACCCCCCCACCCCATGTTTTCGTGCAGGGGCGGGTGGTTGGGGCAGCTTTTTTGTCTGCCGTTTCTTCTGCCTCGGCTGTGTTTGCCCTGTCCTGGGAGCGTTGGCTTCCCACTGAAAAGAACCTACAAAAGCGAAACCAGCCCAAAGCTCTCCCACTCCCCGAAAGAAGTAAAAAAAAAAGCCTTTACTGTATTTGAGATGTTTTTACATTGATACTGGCCAAAGGGTAATCAATCTGCTCCGGTGAGACCCCACCTGGAGTACTGCATCCAGCTCTGGAGCCCTCAGCACAGCAAAGACATGGACCTGTTGGAACATGTTCAGAAAAGGACCACAGAGATGCTCAGAGGGCTGGAGGCACCTCTCCTGGGAGGACAGGCTGAGAGTTGGGGTTGTCCAGCCTGGAGAAGGCTCCAGGAGACCTTACAGCAGCCTTCCAGTACCTGGAGGGGGCCTAGAGGAGAGATGGGGAGAGACTCTTTATGAGGGAGTGGAGTGACAGGACAAGGGGTAATGGCTTCAAACCAGAAGAAGGGAGATTTAGATTAGATACTAGAAAGAAATTCTTTAACCTGAGGGTGGTGAGGCACTGGAACAGGTTGCCCAGAGGTGGGGATGCCCCATCCCTGGAGGTGTTCAAGGTCAAGTTGGATGGGGCTTTGAGCAACCTGGTCTAGTGTGAGGTGTCCATGCAAGGATGATAGGGCATAGGAAGCCAGGACACTGCAACTCCTCGTGCTCGATTTGAAATTTCACTCACAGAGCAGAAAGCACGGGACACCAGTTCTCCCTAAATCAGGGTTCTTCAGATGGTGTGAACGAGCCAGTCACCACACCGAGTCAAGAAATTTGGTTTTATTTCAATTCTGCAGAATTAGGTGCCGGGCATTTAACAGCAGCCAGCAAAGCACACCTTTCAAAACCGCCCAGTATTTCTAACAATAAAATACAACTGTTCAGTTAATAATCATTCACTTACCCTTCCTAAGTAAGTCCACGTTTACAACATTTAGGGAGGTTACCTGGTTAGCACGCTCATTGTTCACAAAGAGGTGTACATTTTGGCATTAGAACTCCCCAGGGTTAGTTTGGCATACACTCTTGGCTCAACTGTGGTCCAGAAGTTGTATTTTTTTGCTATCTTATGTCTGAGTCAACAACAAACACACACAAGATGGTTTTACGTGCTTTTCAAATTTGTGATATCTCAACCATGTCCTGTCGCTACTGACACTTCTTGATTATTTTTTTTTTACTACATACACATATGTTAAAAGCAGGAAATTCATTGAAATTCAGTTAACACATACCCTAAATTATAACAGCACTGTTTTTCCCATAGCCAGAAAGTTTCCATACCAGGTTCCCATAAGAACACCTTGCACGCTGCCACCTCTCTGTTAGTCACCTGTCTGCAAAGGCCCACCAAGTACAGGTCAGGGAAGAGCAGTCTGCCTCGGACACAAAAAAATAAATTAAAAACCATGATTCTCTCATGCTGGGGAGCAGATCAATTAGCCTAAGGGTGCAAGGAGAGCTGATCTCATCCAAGAGCTTACTGTCACGCCAAGGGGTAGGTGGTTCCACCTCCCTCACTCTCACCTTCGCCTTCCTGTCACTCCTGCCTTAGCACCACGAAGACAACAGTTCTCTAACAAGGCCTTGAAAAACAACTTTTGTCCCCAAACCTATCGCAGTAAGAGTTTTGTAATGGTTTGGGCTCAGCTGGGATGCTGACCTGGTCTGAGGGCACGCGTGGTGTGTGAGTGTCCTCTGCTCAAAACCAGACTGAGACAGCTTTCTTTTAACATCAAATACTCAAAATAAGCCAGAAACATTAGCCGTTCTGCATAGTGTTTATTTATAAACAAAAAACATTGCATTTGATCACGTACAAGTTTTGATCCAGCAAACTCAAATTTATATATTTATTTATTTATTTTTTACAAAAAATACATTTTAACAAGTAAATAAAAACCATTTCCATTAGTCCACTGTTCTCCAAAGTGTAAATGTACAGGGTAAAGTTGCCATTTTCAATATAGCCATATGCTATTTTTCGCAAGTTGTCTATAAGAAATTAAACTAGAGAATCTGATGAAACATAATAAATAATGATTAAGAAATGGAAAACTACACACCAATAAATGGAAAATATAAACTTTTTAAAAGTCATACAAACAGTTATATTACAGCCACCTCTTCAAAAATCAAACATTCAATTTATCCATTATAAAGTACAACAGTACTGCATTACCCTTATTAGCATATTAGAGTAGATAGCATCATAAAATTGAAATACTGCCCATCAAAAGAAACTGACTGAACTACAACTAAAAGGAACATAATCTAATTAATACAGGACAGTAGCAGTGCAAAAGCCAAAACTGTTGGCTTTATAAAAAAATTACAGTTCCTAAGAATTAACACAATGAATGTTATTTCATGATTTTTTTTTTTTTTTTTTTACAAATTTTCATTATTTTTTTTTTAAGAATTTTTTTAAATCAAGAATCAATTTTCTTGATTGCTGTTTGGATGACAAATACCACCACAGAATAAAAAGGTGGATTTGTGGTTTTGCCACCTCTCTTCTGATTCCTGATGACTTCAGAAGAAAAGCATGCAATTGCCTGAAAATACTGTCACCACTGTAACAGTGATTTCTCTTGGTACCATTTCTTCCAGGAAGTTTTTACATCAGCATTTGAGCACAGAACTAGTGTCTTAAAAGCCACTATAAAATATTTACAAAAAAAAAGGGGGGTGATGGGGGGGAAGAGGGAATCCCCTGTTGTGCTTGTAGTAAAAGATTTAAACCTTAAGATAGCATAAACAATTGTATTTGAACATTTTCAGCTTTAGCTCACTCTGTAGCAGTTAACACCACAGATGAGGAAACATGCCCTCTTTTCAAAGTACTTCCAATTCAACTAGTTAATGAAGGAATTAGTAGCCTGAGTTACTTGTACTCAGCATGGTATATTCTGATAGAAAGGTAAGTTTTGTAGACAAATCTCAGCACCCTGGCATCTCAGCCTGAAAGACTCCACAGCAGGCTTCGTTTTTAATACTGAAACAATTTGGTGTTTTGAAATAATACATATGAGCATTTGTATACATCACAGAACGTTCTATGTCAACCCTGCTCAGCACTGGGCTTCCCTGAAAAAAAGGCCTCCAGGTCTAAAGAGGTGGCATTTGATGCAGAGCAGAGGTTGTCCAGGAATCCTACCTAGCTTTGGATATGCCAGCTGTGTACTGGTACATACCTGGACTTGTGAACCAGCACTGCTGTGTTCAAATGGGAAGTCCAGGGCAGAACTGAAGATCCCTCTGACTGTGCTCAAATACAGACAGGTTCTTAGATATAGGAAACAACAATCAAATAGCAAGAGCAAGACACAAACTGGCATGTGGTTTCCATCACTGAAAAGGCTGAAATATCCTAGCCATATCACATGGAGTTGTTTATGCCACAAAACTATGTACAGATAATGTTCTTTAGTGACATCAAAAAAAATCCCAAAAGGGAGTCAAAGATGATCAGTTTTCAGGATAAAACCCTTAAGGAATTTTTCTTCTTTTGGTAGTCAAACACAAATATTACCCATATGGCCAAATTTTTCATCTACTAGTTACACTTTTATCCTGTTAATCAACATACATCATTGCTGATAGCAATGAAACAATACTGTAGTATATACCACTAAGATTTGTTCTGAGAAGGAAATATAGGAAGGTTGGTTTTTGCATTTTTAATAGATTCTACTACTTAGAGTTTAGAAGAGGAACTAATTGCAAGTATTAATGCTTATATAAGATCAATCAACAAAAAAGCTTTTGTAGAAAAGTATTAAGATTCCTAATAGTAAAAATATTTGCAAATTTAATTACAAATATATTTTAAAAGCAAAATCCTTAATTAAGTACATCAGGGCTGGACAATATTAACAGTGTTCCTTTAAGAGGAAGGGAATATAACACCCTCTGCATCTGTGGGAACATCTAAGTGCATATAGTATATACCCTTATTGATCAAATTATGTCAAATATATAAAGTGAAGAAGCAGTATATACAATTTTGAACCTACACAAAAGTTATAATGGAAGATCAAGAAACTGTCTGCTAAAATCTTAAAATATTAAGTACTACTGATTTCATGCATTTGTTCTACAACTTGTCCTAAAATTTCATCTACTACATCAATATCGTAATTTACTTGCTGCAAGTCTAGATCAGGCATGATTGTAGCCAGAAGTTGCCCAACATTCACTCGAAGAGAGCGCAGTTTCAGGCTGTGAAAAAATAATTAGATACAATTAGATGTAGATGAAGTTTTACATTCAAATACTCAGTACTTTGTTAAATAAAGCAGGATTAATACACTATTACTGGAAAGGCTCTGTATGTGATTTCCATAAACCAACAAAACACCTGATGCAGTTAAAGATGCATCAAGATAATTTCAAAATTTATCAGTTTTTCAAGCTGAGCCTCTTGAATTTGAACTTTGAAGGTGAATATATACTATTAGTTTCCAGCAAATACTAAGGGCTAAACTAAATTCTGCCTTTCCCAAAACAGATCCGAAATATTTTCAAGTTAGCAAATAAGGACTTGCACATGCTTTATCCCACACCACCTTTTTATTCTTCAAAACAATATTAACCCCACAGACTCTTATACATTCAGAAGCACAAACTACTACCTATGAGAACAAAAGAAGAGAAAAAGAAGAGAGAAGAAGAGAAGGCAAGAAATAGCAGTTTATCTAAAGGCTTCAAAATATAAAGAGGAAATAAAGTATGAATTATATTACAGGCAAAATGCTCTGCCCCCTCTTTTTGCTTTCTTTCCTGGATCCCCTTGCTGTTCCCTTCCTGATCTAATTGCTTCCAAATCACCCATCCCTCCCTTAAGAATTTCCTTCTATCAGTTCCCTCATTATCTCCAATAGCCAGTCTGACAGCACCATCATACCCCAACAGGACTTGTGGTGGAAATTACTTGCGAGTCCTGGATATATTTGCTGATTTTTCTAGGAGGCACAGGTCAGGTGCTGTAAGAAGTGAGAGACTGGCAGATAAAGAGAGATTTAACCACAGAGGGAAAAAAACATCAGATAGAAAGGGGTGTCTGGAAATCATCCAAGTCTATTCTTTCCTCCTCCACCCGTCATTCAAAGCAGGGCTAACTCAGTTCAGGTTGCTTAGTACCTTCTTGTGTTTTTAAAGTCTCCAAAGATGGAGATTCCACAATCTGCCTAGGTCCCTTTTTCAGGGTTTCATTACCCTTGTTGTGAGCACCCCTTTTCTCTAGTATTTAAACAGAATTTCCCTTGTTGCAGCTTGTGTCTATTGCCTCTCATCCTTTCACTGCACTCATGAGAAGAGGCTGGCTTCAGCTTTTCTATACCCCCTCAATTAGGTAGCAGAAAAGAGCAATAGGATTTCAAGGTAACCCACTCTTTGTAAGGCTATTTACCTCAGCTTCCCCTTCTATATCAGATGCTTGAGGCCCTTACCCATCTTGGTGGCCCTTCAGTAGACTTGCTCCAAAATTCCAGTGTCATTCATATACCAGGGAGCCCTAAACTGGACACAACACTCCATGACTGGTCTGACAGAGTCCAGTAGTAGGGAAGAATCACTTCCCTCAAACCAATGGCTGAACTCTTGCCAATATAACCCAGTAGGCACTGGGTTCTCCCACAAGAGTGCACTGCTGACTCACATTCAACTTTTAGTCCACCAGCATCACAGGTCATCTTCTTCCAAGCTGCTTTCCTATGAGAAGTCTCCAGCTTGTTCAACTGCATGGGGCATTTCCAACACAGGTGCAGAACTTTGCAGTTGCCTTTGTTGAATTTCCAGGAGGTTTCTTTCAGCCCAATTTTCCAATTTGTAAAGGTCCCTCAACAGCAGCCCTACTCCCCAGACTATCAATGGTTCCCTCCAACTGATGTCATTGTGAATTTACAGATTTAGCTTTACTGCATCATCTAGGCCATTAATTAAGTCATTACCCATTGCTCACCTCAATACTGATCCATACGCTCAGCAGTCTGGCCAGTTTTATGGTCCACCTCCCAGTCTACCTGTCCAAATCATACCTCACAAACTTCACCATCATGGTATCATGGCAGCCCACAATGAAAGCTTTCCTATAATGAAGGTCCACAGAGCCAGTCATCTCATTGTAAAAGGCAATGAGGCCTAAAAGGCATGACTTGCCCTCAGAAAGTCCATGCTGGTTGTTCCTAATCGCCTTGACTATCATGGGGCTGCAGGTAGCTTTGACATAGATCTGTTCCATGGTCTTCCCATGGACTGAAGCTACATTGACCAGCCTGTACTTCTGCCTGTCCTAAATACAGGCATGACAACTGCCTTTTTCCAGGCATCATTGTAAGGCCAACTCTCCCTCTAACATGTCTCATGTGGTCCATGGACTTGTGTATGTCAAATTTGCTAAAGTGGTCCCTTAATTCAGCCACCTTTTATTACCCTAAATCCCTAAAACTACCACTTGGCTCAGGGACCTGGGCAGTATAGGGCAGACCTTACCAGTAAAAAACAAGGTAAAGAAGATATTGGGTACCTCAGTAATTTGTGCCTCGCATCCCTCATGTCCTTTGCTGATAAGCATCTGCCCCACTGAGCAACAGACGTATGTTTTTCTTAGTTGTCCTGTTGCTGCTACTGTGCTTACAGAAACCCTTCTGGTTGCCCTTCATAGGCCTTGCCAGTTTTAACTCCAGCTGAGCTTTGGCTTTCAGTTCCATCCTACATGCCCAGGCCGTGTGCCTACATTGCTGATGGAGTGCTTATCCCTGCTTCCATCTGGTATGTGTACTTCTTTTGTGTGGTTGCTGTTTCTATTAACTGAGAGCTGCAAGCTCTCTGTTTGCAAGTTTAAATTCTCATTTAATTCAAAGATACACTCTGGGCACAACCTAGTTCCATAGGATTGGTCTGCAGCAAGAAGTTCTTACAGGAAAGGAGGTAAGTTTCAATAGCAAACCCAAACTCTTTTCAATACAGTACTATTGATCCAGGAAAGAAAAACAGAATACAAAGGTGAAGTTCATCTACATAGCATAAGCTAATGATCACCCTCTTTCCTGCCTCCTTTCTCTCTCCTTGTTCTGTAAGTTGTGTCCAGAATTATATAACATTTTTGATCTTCTAAGAAGTGTCACTATGGCATTCCATTGTGCAATGGGCAACCCTGCTCACACAAATATCTAAATCATAAAAAAAATTAAATAAATTGCTTAATAAAAAAAAATGTCACTGAGTTAGGAGTCACAAGAGGCAGCAGAAAAGAATTCCAAAGCATCACATTTTATTATATTATTATCAGACATTTCAGGTACAATCAGCCAGCCAAAATGTTGCTCAAAAAATAGTCTAGAAAGAAGAAAATTTATACCTTTCTCCATCAGAAAAATTTACAGAGTCTTCTACATTACTGGTGGTAGAGTCGTTTGCATGTGCTACTGCTTGTGGAATTGAAGCTTTTAACTGTGCAATTTCTGCTTTGAGTTCTTCGCATTGGCAGGCAATCTGATTTTTTTCCACTTCTAGTAGTTCAATCTGGGAAGTAAATAAAAATAATTTTATTTACGAAATCAACTACAACATACACAAATTTAAATCATTTACCTTTGTTAGGTTGACTGATTTGAATTAATTTTTCAGTGAGGTTTTAATATGACAACCTAGACAAACCACTTTAAAATAGCCACTGTGTATGGACTCTGCCTAAGCCTGCTCTGCCTCTGTGCTGCAGTCAGAGCCACTCGGAGCCTTGCAGTCTCTCTCAATATTGCTTACTTCTATCCATGGAAGCAGAGGCTCCTAGGCTAATTTTGTATTTCTTCCCTGTTTTAGGTGGCTTGGTTTGCTACTGGACCTATACAACACACTGCATACTAGAACTGCCATGAAACACCCATTAGAACAATAAAAACAATTTGTTAATTTGAAAGATACCACTGTTTTAACAAACATACCTCACTTTTATATCTGTCTCTCTCGATGCTGCACTTGTCCAGTTGCCTGAAAACATCATCCAGTTGCACGGCAATTTCGTCAACCTCACTCTTATTTTCACCATCAGCACATTTGCTGCATTCAGTTTTTAAGTTCTGCAGGGTATTGCACTGTTCCTTTAGTTTTGCTATTTCTTCTAAGGCCTGTTCATAGAGAGTGGTCACTTCTGCCAAACGTTTTTCATGAACGTTTTCTCCTTCAAATGAAGGAATTGTCTCAGTTGACTGATGGCACATTTCTTTTTTTACATATTTATTGTTCATTTCTAAAATCCTCTGTTCCAGTGTTTCTACCTGTTTGGTTAATACTTCACATTTGTTTTGGTACATTTCTTTTTCTTTGTTTAATAATTGCAGCTGATCTTTCAGTTCGAGACCTACAGGTGTCTCAGAACTGTCATTACCATTGTACTGTTTAGTTCCCACCTCTGCCGTGGGAACTTGAATACCAATGTCATCTTCCACCTCTTCCTTTTTAACAACTAGTTTTGGAAGCTCTGTCTGCGTTGCTGAGGTCAGCTGTTCGCTTTTTGATTCTGTAGCAACTGCACTGCAAGGTTCTCCAACATCACAGCTTTCCTTCTGCTTCTCTTCTTGATCCAAATTAATACATTCAGTTTTTACTACAGGAACATCAGATTCTGCTGAAGGCTTCGGAGTACTGCTCTCCTCTAAAATAATGACATCTTCATCATCATCATCATCATGGTTGTTGAATGTTTTGTCATTTAATCGCGGTGTCTTTAAAGACATAGGTGTCGTGCAACTAGGTGTCTTCCGTTTCAGACTGAGAAGCAAAATAGTAAACAAAATATTGTATTGCTCAAATACTGCAAAATCATTTGTTTCAAACTATGTTCAGTGTTTCGATAAGCACTATTAAAAACTACCACTCGATAACTAGAAAGGGCTGTCTCCCCACATAGTATTTTAAGATGTGTAGCCACAGTAAATAAATACCTTTCCTGTAAAAACAAGCAGCTGGCATCCCCACAGTAAATTATTACCTTCAAACATTATTCTGAAACAGACTCAGTATTTGCAGTAAGACCCCCCCCTCAACCCGCAGCCATTCCTTAACCAACAGAGGTTAAGGAAAACAAGCTGCAGGGTGTGCTTAACAACAAACCACTAAGAATTTCCCTTGTCTGTGCACAGTACTTTTTACTGCATTCACTTTTATACTTCACAAGGCTTCTAGGTGCTTTTAGTCAGCTTACTGCTTCCTATATTCCCAAAAGTGACATATCAATTTTGGCAGCTATCACCTGAAGATGAGACTACACTCAACACCTTCACTTTTATTAACAAGTTATTAATTTTAGAAATAAATAGGAATCTAGTTTGTCAAGGTTCACTAACCTGTTATCAGAATCAGAATGAGGTGAAGATACTGGTCTATGTAAATTAAGCAAAGATCTTTTGACAGAAGCACTTGATTTTTCTGGTAAAAGTGATCTTGGAACTTCCTTTCCACTCACAGCTGAGAATGTTTTGAAGTCTTTACTTGAAGAAACAGGTGTTTTTAAAAACATTTCATTATTGATCTATAGGATAATATTAGTTAAGGATAAAAAAGAAACAAACATTAGTAGGTTTAACCAGTTCTCCTAACTATCTGAAGAATCCATCTGCCAACACCTAAAATCCTGAACAGCACTTCTTTGGTATGCTACAAGGATTCCCTTGAACCAGGGCTCATTACTCCTCCCCCAAACTATACTGATGGGTGTGAAGTATTTCCTCATGTAGGTTTAAGAGACACAACATATTAGAAAGTAGCAAGTTCTATATCATAATTGCAGACTACTGACAGATTTCTCAAGGTACTTTAAATGCTACACACCAGCTGCATATGCCTTTCCACACACAGATTTATTGCCATCAGAAGGCATCTTAAAACTTAAGTTTCGTTTTCTCTAGATACAGCTATTTTAAAGTACCATGTAGAATCTCAGGCAAGAGTTTTTCCCAAGCTTATGTCTGAAGTCTGACTACCATACACAGAAGTACAGGACAGCTGTCAAAGCTGCTCCATATTTAATTCAGTTTATCTACAACAAGCAGTGTTTCACTTTTGTACTCGTGTAAAAGTAATGGCAGAAAAATCAATACAATGAAGTATGTAGGTTAGATCAGCACATGCAAAGTTTCTTCTCCAGAAATGGAGTAAATGCAACTTAAGCTGAATTACACTTAGGAAATTTGATTCTGATTCACAATCTACACATTCTTATTACTCAACCATGTTGACTTGTATCTGTATTTAATTTGAATTTGAGTGTCTCCTTGCAAAAGTAGAGCTACTACAAGTCTGTCCATCCCCACCCCTGGCCCCAGTTTTAAGGATATCTTTACTTTCATACCCTCATCACATCTCTCTACAACAAATCCACTTTCAATAGTTAGATATCATGCCATAAAACCAAGTACGAGTGACTGACATTTTTTCTAGTACTATTTTGTGAGGGGGCTTTGTTCCTTTCAAACTCTCTCTTAAGTACTACACAGAAAGCAACGGTGTATTTTCCACCATTGGACAGCAAAGATACGGGATTTTTGATTTACTAATAGTAACCTGTAAAGTCATTAAAACACAACAGGAAACAGTCAGTTGACTGCTGGCTAAAGTGAACTGATCCAAAGCCTGTCCAGTTTGATCAACCTGCTCAGTACTGTTGCCAGCAAGAACAACTCTGCTCCCAAAAGTCAGTTCCCTACCAACTTCAAGAGTTACCTGGTGGCTGTACTCTAGTCGCTTCTTCAGTTTTTCTCTGTCTCTGCACAGCAGCAAAAAAAAGAAAAGATAGTTAAGAGCTTAGATTCAAAAATGTTAATTCATTATAAAACCAAACCAACCTCAAAATCTAAACACAATACTCCTTATTTCAGCTAGATAATACAAAGTTTTAATGAACATATTCTGGTTTATTGAATGAAAATTTTCTGCCTCAACTTAGAAACTAGTATAGCTAAAGTCAACTTAACTAACAAATTCTCTCTCAGATGAAGATTTATTTAAAAAAATAAAAATGAAAAAACCCCAACGCTCCCACTTATAGAATACTAGCCAGTGAAATTTAAAACTACACAAATCAGCTTTTTCATACATATTAGCTAAAAACCTTACTCTTAAATAAATGTATTGAGCTATTCAGCTGCTTCAATACGAACCTTGAAAACAGTTACCATACACAAGGTCTCCCAACAGCCCTACTAGCTTGCTTCTCAAATGTTCCCTACCCTTATACTGCTTACTATAAGTAACAATGCCCCTCTCAGAGAGCCACACTTGAACACCAATTCCTGCGTTGCTCTCCTTAATAATTATTAAAAGAGAGGCCCTTTTCATTATGACTATCCTAATTTTGATTTAGAAGAGCAAATAAGTATTAAGTCAAAGAGAAAAATTTGAATTCAATGCCATTTTGCTAGTAATAGAGAAAAGAACAATGCTATTCACTGCTACAATCACGACTTGATTGTAGGGCACTGTTTTCTGGATGGAAACATTCCTAGAACAGTTGCAATTGTACCACAGGTGAGAGAAAAGGGAATTTAGTTTTCACACTTCTTTACTAGTGTTGAGACACTTGTAAGAAATTCTCTAGTACTCACTTTTTCTTGTAAGTTTTCTCATATGTAGGGTGTATTAAATCATCATCTTCTGGTTCTTCTGGCACGTTACAATTCCTGAGTTAAGGGGCGGGCAGGGAGTGAGAAGGCGACAAAAAGAGCTTAACATCCATGCTTACAAGAGATGATAAGACAAAACTAAGAGCAGTATTTAGATATTCAAAGTCTAATTTTACCGGAATTGTGGGTCAGGGTTCAGTGAGCAATACCACTTTTCTGGCAAGTGCTCTATTCCATCTGGTAGCTTCCGCCACTTCAAACATGCATCACATTGTACCCATGTCTGATCAGGCTGTTTTCTGCAATGGAAAGATACCATTACTTTGATGTGAAAAGTTCACTTTCATGATCAAGTGTAAAATAGTAATAGTAGTACGTAAAATTCTTCTATTTAGAAGCTATACTCACTGTATCTCCTCAACTGGCAAAGCTAATGGACATTCTTCATTTTTCTTTGTTTTCATTTCATTCCAGTAATCGTTAAGCTTTTCTCCTAGTGCTGCTATTGTAAGTCTAGAAAGAAAAGGTTTTTAAAAGATCACCTTAGATAACCAAATCCTAGCACAAAAAGTACCTTTATAGACTACAGTAAAAAACGACCATATGAACCACTCTTTTGTGATTTAATTTCTATCTGCACAATAGTAAGCTTTTTACTTTTAGTCAACCCTAGAAATTTTGAATTGTGTGAAATCATGTTTATCAGGAAAAAAAATTACTAGAAATATGAGTTGGAGCACAGACAAAGACTGAAATCAAGGCAACCTTTTTGTCGCCTTCTCCCTTACTGTGAATGCACAGTGCAAACCTTGAAGTTACATCATCAGTTCGCCCTCAACCGTAGAAGAAAGAGGCACAAATCCACCTCTGTCAATCCAGCACCTAGCAGTGTGTTCAGCTGAAGTTCCTGTACATCCATTAACTGCAGGTTCACGAGTACTCTAAGCTGATGTACAGCAGTACTACATGCAGACTGCAAACATATGATCACTTTAATGTAGTATAAAATCTACATGATGCTAAAAGGAGGAGGCCAGACTTACCATAGGTTAATTTTTAGTTGGATTAGCTTCCTGATCAGGGCTTGTTTTGCAGCTCGGTGACTACTAGAGCTGGTACACACAGGAGGGAGTGATGTGGAAGAACAAGAAGCCCCACAGGTGAGGTAGAGGCAAGACTGCCTCTTTGCAGCATGCTCAATTTACTTCAGAGTCAAGTGGCATGGTAGCCAGAGCCTGAGAGTCAGTCCCTCCCTCCCTGGCTTATTCCAATACCCCCACAACCCTATCCCTTCAACTAACAGAAATGTTTGTGCAGTGAAATCTGACCTAGAGTTTTGATTAGAACACCTCTGAACCCAAGTCACATATCTGTGTGCAAAAAAAAAAACAAACCAAAAACACCACAAGGGCAGAAATGAGCAGCAATGCATTGATGGGATCACATCTCTTCTGGAGAGGGAAGATGGGCAGATCAGTTTACACTGATCATGAAATTACAGCATCAGTTTTCTGTTTCTGTTTTGGGCTGGAAAATTACTTTTTGAAAACCTGTAGCACTCTCTGCAGAAAAACCTTCGTAAAGTATCTTTCAATTGTAGTATCTCTATACCCACACTAGAAGTGCTTTTTAAAAAGACAGACGTTAAAAGCATTCAATGCTCACTGTGCCAGCCTGTGGGAAGACAGCGCAACCCTTGGTCAACAAGTGACTATCTTACAGCATCCCTAATTCCTCCCCTCTGCCATGGGAACTCTTAGTGCTACTGCACAGGAAATGGTTCAGGGAACATCTGTATTGAAAAAAAACTAACAAGAACTATTTTCCAGTTTGACCAATTCCCTGATCTTTACCATTTGTTCTCGTTAACAGCTCTGCTAGCACAATGGTGGTAGAAACACATGAACTGCTTAAAGCTAGCACAGCACAAACTGTGGGCACCACTTAGAAATACAGGTAGACTGAACCATAGTAGCTGTAGCAGCTACCAGGCTTGCCACACCTCCTCCAGAGTGCTGCTGTTTCAACAGCAGGATTGAGGAGATTCATCTTACTACAGCCCCCTCAATTGCTGCAATTGACAGCTCTGTTTATTACAACATTCTGGTGTGGTTTTTGGGTTATCTTTATATGTAGAGCTGTGTCTGCAATCAGCAATTCCAGCAGGGCATTGTGGACAGCTTGGGTTGCCAGTGGAAGTTGAACAACTGGTTGAATAGCAAAACACACAGCTTGAAAAAGGTAATGACTTCTCCTGCTGGAGTTTACCCCACCTATGTTTGCAAGTCAATACCTTAAGTTTTAAGTCCACATTGCAAGTATTAGGGCACATATGGTCAAAGGAGCCAGAAACACAGATGTCACTGATGAAGTAGCAATAAGAACAAACCTTGTCAGTCACACTAACCAGTAAGGCTATGTGGAGTGTAAGAATGTTTATTTTTTCAGTTGGGAGGATAAGGAAAGGGAAGGAGACAAACACAGAGAGTCATAAAACCTTACTAATTAGAGTTGAAGACAATAACCATAAACAAACCTGGTCAGTTACACTAAGCCCATTCTTGATAGTCCATTAATTGATGGGCTGTCAAGAAACTGCAGGCAAACAGGGATCTTGCAACTGAGAAGGATGCAAATCTTAAATGTCCAGGATGTTTGGAGGTGGTCAGTGGAACTATGACAATCAATGAGGAAATGTGTATAAAGAATGGGGAGCAGGGAGGAACAAAGACGAGGAAAAAGGGTATAAAAGGAGCTGGCTGCATGTAAAACAGGTTTGGTCAGTACAGTTGTCTGGTTAAGTCCTGTGTTTGATAACTGCATTCTGCCTTGTACCTTATTTAATGCTTTCTTAACTCTCTACATAATCTCATTCCCTATCCCATGGGTACGTGTATGGCAAGGGCTAAAGTGCCAGCTACTGGTGAGAGCTCTATGTGTGTGAATGGATTTGGTGACAGCTCCCGGACATGTGTGTGGTGTGAGCTACTGGCACACTGAGGCAGGAATGGAACCCCGAGGCAACGTGTCCCCCGAGAACCAGCTCCTGGGGTAGACCAGCACAAGTGAGGGTCTCAGTTCTGGCAGCTGGAGCAGGACTGTGGGTCACAGGCTGTGTGCCTGGTGCTGGCTGTGGGGTGGGACAAGTGCCTGTATCTTCCCCAGTCCTGGTGTCCTGGTGTTCATGGAGTGTTCCTGTGCATTTGCTAGCAAACTCCAAACTGGACTTGGCAGTGAACAGAAAGCCCCAGGTACAGGCAAGGGTTTGTTCTGGTATACCCAGGGGGACTTGCTGATATGGACTCTCTGTGGTACAAGAATGCAAAAATGCTGGGTCTCCAGGTTCCAGGGCCAGGCAGGAAGAAGTCAAGGGACAGAGCTGCTGGAGAAGGCGGCTCCTCCTAATATCCCTTAACATAAAGCAGCACAGAAAACAAAGTATCCTTGTCATCGTGAAAGGAAAGAAAGTAATACAGAGTGAAACAATTCTCAAAGTCTCTATTTGGGAAATTTTCCCTGGACAGTTTTTACACGTCAGCCTGAAAACTTGTTAGGTAACCCATGCCCTCTGCCTTTCCTCCCTCACCTGCCACCTACTACAATGCCAGCCCAACTGATTCACAGCAGTGTAAACAGTCTAAGAAATTCACCTGACTTCAAACTTTCAGAGATGGTAATTGTAAGTCAGACTCAAACAGCTTAACTATAGGAAATATAAAACCCTAGATACAGACTGATGCACGGATGCAGATATGAGAAATGAAAAGCGAAACAAAGCAGTGTCCCAACTCACTGCTGCCTTCAGGATGTCTGGTATTTTAAATGCTCTAACAGGTAACAAGGAATTTGAGGGTATTCTTTTAGGAAGCAAACTGAAAAGAAGGGCTAAAAAATATCCAAAGCAGCTTTGCCAAAAAAAAAAAAAGACCAAACAAAATCTGAAATGAAAAAAGTGAGTAGCGTGGTATTCAATTTTAGTCATGTGCCACTTCTCAGCAAGTTATTCTGTGCTCATTTTACAATCAGTGAGGAGCATAATTGCAACCAACCACTATTAAGGCACTTGCTTTAAAACTATGTATATAATACTCTAGACTTTAAGAGCTGCACAATGCAGTACAGTCCATACAGATGTAAACATCCCACCCCTACTGTTCAGTACAGCCATGCAGTTTAGTGATGAATATAAGCTTTTATTCTTACTACTTAGAAAATAAGCAGCCTTTAATGTCAAGTATTTCATAGTGAACCACACTATTCAATAAGAATTCTACATAAAGATATACATATACCTGTATTCATTTGTGTAGTCAAAATCTTGTTTGTTATGAGTTGGTTTTAGGAAGTTGCATTCAATAATCCCAACTACACCAACACCCATGTTGTTTGCCTGTAAGAAATGAAGATCTATCAGGAGAAACAATATATATTCTGTGCTAATACTGCAAGAGTTTGTCAGAGGTAATTATAAGGTACTAGGTATACTAGGTAAAAACAATTTTCTAGTTTGTAACTCCTCTCCAAAAAGAAACTCTCAACAACAACAAAAAACCACGCTCCACCCCTCTCTTTGTCCTGAAAGATATGCTCAGGCCCATACAATTTAATATAATTTAACTGCTGCACAAACTAAAAAAAGATGGTTTTATTTATTACATCAATATCCTAGTTTCCACCTGTGATCTTTTTTTAAAAATCAGGGTTTGAGTAAAAGTGATTTCTAAAGATGTTAAAATATTTTTAAGCTTTTTTTTCTTACCTTTAACTGACAGCCAACTCTTTCATAAGCTTTGATGAGTCTGTTTTTATGGTACATCATTATTCCATAATGATCTTTGTTTCTGCAGTTAAATCCAAAAGTAATTCTTACAGTTTTAGCCTTTTACCAGATATTAAGGAAAAACCTGGTTAATCTCACATAACATAAAAATATAGTTACTCTGAGTGTTCATTCTAAACTGGGTTCTGGAACTTCCCTTTTTTAATATTGAGATAATTCCTTCAGTATGCCTTTACAAAGAAAAAACAAAATTCACTTACAGTAATATATCCAGTAGAATCCAGAAAGCTTAAATAAGAAGTCACATCATTAGATTTAGCGTGTAAATAATTTACAATGATGTAAATATTAGTAAAGGATACATTCAAAAATTTTGGCCTATATATATCACGTTCAATGAAGGCAAGGCTTTTGGAAACCAGCTGTGTTTTCACTTTTTGTCCTCGCAGAATAATCTGCATTGTTGGCTTCAGATACAAAATACTGCAGTAGGCCTACAAAACATATAGTAACTCTTGTTATTAAAAATACCCCAAAACCTTGAGATATAAATATTTTACAATACACATTATGTTTAGGAAGACAAACTCAAGTTTCAACTGAATTTTATAAAAAGTGGTTTTTTCCAACTTGAATCTAGAAACATAGGAAATGCAAGTGTGCATAATGAGCATACATATATCACAAATTAATAGAATAGCAACTGAAGGACAACTTTTATGAATATGACAAGTTAATCAAGTGTCTGAAGATGCATTTTTAACAGTAAAAGAGCTCTCAAACACACAAGCTTCTCTTTTCTTATACCCTAGTGAGAATATAAAAATTCTACTACAAACTTTAAAATAGCAAACAAAAGCAAGCGTGTTAACTTTGATCCAAAAAACTGTGTATTATCATAGCTTGATAACAGCTATGGAATCTTCTTATAAACATGCAGATCTATGAAATTTAATTTGCATTTCATTTAGCATTGTATTTACAACTTCTAATAATTGCATAAAGGACTTCAGCGAGTCTTAGAATAATTGAAGGTGTTAGTTCAACTGGAATAATATTTTGCATATTATCCACAGGAAGGGCCCAGAACACCTAGTAATTCCAGATGCACAAAAAATAAGCTTTCAAAGCTTATAAATCAATAAGGGAGACAATGGTCATATCAACTCGCCTACAGAAAAGCTTAGTCCTCGTCTGCACTCACGCATTCAAACAATGGAGCTACTTCTCAACTCCTTTACCTCTTTTTGAAACACAGAAATGACATTTTGCCAACCAAAACCTGTCTGTTTTAAAGGATCTACATGACATAGCATCAGCACTATATGTATGTATATCTGCACTGCAATGGAATGTTTACTCTGCTGACAACCATATACACACCTATTCAATTTCTGAAGCTACTGATTGCATTTCCTTCTTGTTCCATAGTGGATAATGATGGCTACACCTAACAGAAAAAGTTATTTGCAAGGCAACATAAAACCCAGTCATTTTCTTCTAAATAAACAGCAAATGTTTACACAAGTTCATAAATAGATTCCATCTTCAATTTTAAAAATTAATGTTGACATCTTGCCTTATATAAATTGAAACATTTGTCCTCCCCCAATAATCAACACTTCTGCAGTACAGTACATTATAATAAAAGCATACACCCTCCAGCTTCCAAAAATAAACAAACAAATAATTTTTAAAAAGTGGTATACATACTCGCAGTGAGTAGTCGCTTTCTGGAACAATCTGATCCAGTCTCTCTTGTTTTTTATATCCTCTTTTGCCCGTTTCATCTAAGTCTTCTGGAATTCTGATGTCATATTTATCCTTGTCAAAGTCAAACTCTGTTTTATCATTTTTATCTCTAAGAAATAAAGTGAACACAAGACAAGATATTGTGGTGGACCTAGTGGGTATCAAAGATGCAAGAGAATTCCTTTGAGCCATGGTGGTTTTCCTCAGATTTGTTAGAATTCACATAAACAGAGCTCACCAGTTCCTTTCTGATATCCAAGGAATACAAGAGAAGTGACGGCAAGTGGGACATTAACTGAATTCCAAATTAATTCTAAACAGGTCACACCTCAAAAGTGGATGCAGTCAGTATCAGCTTTAAACTCTGGATGAACCAAGACACACACCTGCCTTCTAAACGCAAAGTTTTTGAACACTATAAACTGCTTTCCTAGGATTTTTAACGCTGCAAAAATGACATTCACCAGATTTCCCACTCAGCAACTATCACAATTTATTATTATTGCACCACTCACCAGACGTATACGCTATACTGAGTTGTGGATGTATACACTGCAGTATACTGGCAGTACCTTTGCATAACACTGAGATATCTCACAGTTGTCACAAATCATTGTAGAATGTCAGGTTGGAAGGAACCTCAAGGATCACTTAGTCCAACCTTTCTTGGCAAAAGCATTGTTTAGATGAAAATGGCCCAACATTTTGTCCAGCTCAATCAAAGTGTCCAGTTTTGGGGAATCTACTGCTTCCCTGGGGAGATTATTCCAATGGCTGATTGTTCCCACTGTGAAAAATCTCCCTCTTCTGTCCAATAGGAATCTTCCCAGGAATAATTTGTACCCATTATCCCTCATCTTCCCCCAAAATAAATTTTTTTAACAATGAAACAGCTGTGTTGTGTATTTTTTTTTTTTAGTAATTAATCTACAACATATTAGAAACAACATAAACCCCACCAAAAGTGTTCTTTTTCACACCTTTCCAAGAATATATTCCAATATTCAGAACATGAAAGTTAACCTGCCCAATCAGCTGAGTTCACTGTATTTTTTAATTTTGCTCAACCAATGAGCAAATATTCCTAAAGATGTTTATACCTAAAAATAAAATGAAGTCTACTACTAAAAGTTATTTGTGACTCTAATACTCGCAAGACATTAATGAAATAAAAACATCCCAAACTTTTCACCTGCTACAATTGACTGAGATCTCTTTGTCCTGTAACATTTAATCTACACTCATTCACATATGGTTTCCTGCCACCTGCCCCTTCCCTTTTTCTGATGGGCAACAATAAAGATAAGAAACTGAAGAACAAGCTAGGGGGTTTTTTGCCAAACCCACAGGACTTAAACAGTTCCAATCTGCCCACTTGGGATACTTTGTTATTTCAGGTATTTAAAACTACTCTAAGCTAAATACTTAACATATTTCCAACCAATTAGTGCCATCACAGTTAAAAGCCTGCTAAAGCTTTTCTGGACAGACCATCAGAGAGATTCCCTGCTAATAAGGCAGCAGCAAAGATGTGAAGGAAAAGAAAAGATAGGAAGTGATGGTACCCATCTGCAACTGCTAAAACAACAGCTGCTTAAAAAAAGAAGGCAACAAGCAATTGAAAGCCAGAAAAGGCTGGAAATCTATACTACTGCGAATAATCCTGCAGAAGCAAGTAGACAAATACAGACAACTGTATTTACTTGGATTTTTTTTTATTTTATGATAAAATTTAGAAAGCTCCAGATCCCTCTAGAAGGATACTGCTGACTCCAAGCTTTAAAAGCCAGTAACACTTGCCTGCACATAGAAGTATTTTTTAAATCTCTGCATTCATAATTTCACCGGTCTGAAATAACAGATTTATAGTTTATCTGTTTCAATTTTCCTTCTGGCAAAAGAAACATTGTCTTATCACAGGAAAATATGAGAGAGAGTCCTCTGCACTCTCCTTCCTTTGGTGTTGTTTCTTGAGATATTAGCAACAGTTCTCATGCAACTTTCCAGCCCTTCAATCATGCGAGTTTGAGTCTAGTTTCCCAGTTACAGCTAACAGTCTTATGGAATTATTCCACAAAAAAAAAAAAAGAGGAAGAACCTTGTATCTTTGCATACACTGAAAGATAAGAAACTTACCTTCTAAGATTCCAAATGATAATTCGTGTTCCTTTTTTTCCTATTATGGCATCTAGCTCTGCCAGTAGTTTCTCCTCAGTAGAAAATAAAGAATGTGTTAAGATGGCCTTGAGGCTGTTTTTGGATTCTGTTGGATCACTTATCTGTCGTAAGCAGCATGTTAAGGAGAGCAACTTTGAAGGAAGTAAGCTTTCAGAAGGTGAGAAAACTTCTGCAACAGTATCCTGTACTCGTTTCACAGGTTCTCACAATTTCGGAGCTTCTACAAATTTAAAGGCTTTAACAAATGATAGCCTTCCTTGCATCTTACAATTTGTTTAGAGTATATCCTTAAGACTAGACATGGAGACAAGCTAGTAATTACAGTATGCAATCCTCTACTGATACTATTATCCAAATTTTGCATGTACTCGCAACTTTTCGTTCAGAAATTGTTGAAAGGATATGTTGGTTGTTGAATGTCACTATAGGAACCATGACATGTTCTGCTTTTGTGACTTCAAGGAAAGTCTGGGATAACATACCCACACTCATGGTTTCTCCATTCTTAGTGAAGACTATTGCATCTTTTCCCAGGCGCATGGACCCTGATTTAAACCCATTTCCATACAGTCCCACTGGCACACGGCCATTCATTGCAGATTTCTCACTGAAGCCAAAGCTGAAACAGATGAAAACATTAATAGGGTGTAAAAAAAAAAAAAAAATCAAAAACCCAGAAGATACACACAAGACCTGCCAAATTAGACTTGAATACAATGAGTTAATTTCTTCTTTTAGAGATCAGGGACTACGGTACAATTAAACAATGGGCAGTGAAGCAGATCCTGAAAGTTACCCATATAACATTGCTAAAACCACACTGCAAGAATTCAGGGAAATGTACTTTCATTTATAAGTATGGAAATGAAATATTATCTGTCTGGAATTATGCAATAAGCATTCTAAATGGGTTTCTAATAGTTATCATGTGGCTTCACAATAAATAGTAAGAAAAGCCCCTAAAGCTCTCCCCCCCCCCCAACTTACTTGAAAACATGTGATCTACACATTTTGCATTACTACCTACATGCTGCATTTAAAGTAAAGCAGGTAGCTGTATATGGAACAGCAGCAAGCAGGCTAGTAATTATGGTATCTAACAGAAAGAGTAACAGTTTGAATTCAAGCTTGTTTAAATTGAAACCTAGAAATTTATCTGCAGGCAGAACAATCTTTCACACTAAATGAATAAGTGAACAGCAACCCCTTTGCTAAGTGTAGAAACAAAAGTTGCAGAAACATCAGTTCATTCCCTGAAGTTTTCCACTATACCATTTATTTTCAATACTCCAAAGGGTTTGAAGTGAATCTCCCTTTATCTCTTGCTTGCTAACTTAAGCTATAGCAATCTTAAATAATAATAAAAGAAAAAAATTATTAAGTTCTCCTTAGCTCCACTAAAGGGCGCTACAGAGAGTTTGCACAGCACAACCACTGCATGGAAAGTTAAATGGGAAAGTTGACAGAAAGGATAAAACGAAGTTACAGATAAAAATACACTGACAAAGTTGTGTGAAATTTTTACTAGCATCTGTCTGTTCTAGAATCTCACTTGGATAATCACTCACCTTCAAAAATGTTACATTTATGAACAAAATTAGTTGATTATATATGAGAAAAAGGAGTAAGCTGAGCAATAACAGACTTAGAAGCTGGAATCTTTACAATTAAAAAAAAATGCAAAAGAGGTTATCCACCTTAGCATTTTGTGCAGCTTCTCCGAGTTCATACCATTTCCATTATCAGTGAATGTCAAGCATATATTGTCGTTTATCACCGTTTTGTCTATCCATATCTGTTTAGCACTCACATCTGGATCATAAGCATTATCTGAAGAGAAAGAAAGCAAACAAGGTTGGGACACTAAAAAGCAAAAATTAAACTGTTTAAATGTGAACGTATTTTAAAGTGTTTAATTCCAGGGAAGATGTCAGATCATAACTTTTCCAAAGTTACTTAAATCCATCTGTAACACGCAAAAGAGCCTTATCTAACAGGAATACATATATAATCTATCTGCTAAATGTTAGTCTTGCAACATTGCCAAATAGCTCTGAGGAATAGCTGTCTCTAACTTTATTATGGTACTATGCTTGCACATATGTTCATTTGATAAATATGACAGCTTAATGTAGTTCCCTGATTGTGGGCCTATCACCCTACAAAGTCATAGTATGACTAATGAATCTCTAAAATTGCTTCCATATCTCAGGTCCACAGTTAGGTATGTAATATAGTAGCAGAAATTGTGTGCTGGCACAGATAGAAACTACTCAGCTAAGTCACTTAATATTAGTCATCTTTTGTACAGAAGCAAGAAGACTTGGTTTTTAATAAAGCAAATGTTACACTAAAACCTAAATCTCTTAAAACATTGTCTTCTTTATAGATGACAACACTAAATCAAAACATTACAACAAAACCTGGCAAACCTTGCCCAAAAACAAACACACAATTTCTCAACTATTACAGATGGCAATAATATAAATGCAAAAACTTAGGTAGAGATGAGTGGCTCAAACGTGAGAA
This sequence comes from Scolopax mira, assembly GCA_004320125.1. Classification (NCBI taxonomy): domain Eukaryota; kingdom Metazoa; phylum Chordata; class Aves; order Charadriiformes; family Scolopacidae; genus Scolopax; species Scolopax mira. Next base: position 16,471 of record BJBW01004063.1, on the reverse strand, counting down.
TAGAAAATGAAACCAAGACAAGTTTCTACTTTTGTTTCCTGTCTCCCAAGCAGATGTCGCAATATTTACTTTCTCCCAGCCGTGCAAAAAGCTTTTCTGACTGGCTCTCAGGAGACCAGGTGACTGTCCACAAAGCAGACACGGGCACATTACTAATATACACGGCTGCAACAACATCTTACAGGCTACAGGCTTTTTAATTGGGAAATCATATTTGAAATATTATCGCAGCTTCAGATAATCAAATTTGAGACAAAAAAAAAAACCCAAATCCTGAAAAAAACGCAAAAAACCTGAAGCCCAACTCCAGACATCCCATGTGGTTTTGTGAAATCTAGAATTTTGACTCCACGTGTGAAGGAGGTATGGGTAAAAAAAAATATTGCTGCTCTGCTACCACATGTGAGAACCCAAAAAAACCCAGTAGGATTGGGGCCTAACATCACATCACTTCCATATTAACAGGCCGTGTGTCACAAATATGTATTTTTGCTAGTGGAAGTTGTTAAATCTAAGAAGGTATGACTTTGACAGAAGGAAGTACAAAATGCTTTAGACTAAACTTTCTATTTATAGGACGTGAAAAGAGCTTGCAGCATTGCTACCACAAGTGAAACGGAAACCATGGCTCCACAGACATTTTTTGGCAGCAAAGATAGTTTAAATCTTATCTGTCTTAACACTAGTTTCTTGCATCTCTTTCTCCCCTTCCCCATCATGGGAATTTTTGAGGTGGGAAAAGCATATGGAGGAGGAGGGGTGCAATGTGATGGCAGAGCAGAAGGCAGTGCCCCTGTCTCACTTCCTGTTTCGCAAGTTCAGCTGAGGGCCATAAATAAACAGCTCAAGCCAACATTGTGGCCTATAAAAAGGAATCACACGGCTTCTTAGTTTGCTTTCTATAAGCATAAATTACAAATTGCATCCGCAGTGAAAAAGTTTATAAAATATATTTCAGCATCAACAAAAGAGGCCATTTCAAGTACAACTGAGAGTTTGAAAGTATTCTTCTAAGACCATACTTTGTACAAGTCTTCTGATTTGCTAGCTCGTCAACTGTCTCTGAATGTCCCATTTACTCTCTTCCAAGTATCACCATTAGTTCACCTAAATTTAATCTGAATGAGGACTAACGGGAAAAAGCCAGCAATATAAGGAAAAAGCCAGCAATAAATTTAATCTGAATGAGGACTAATGGGAAAAAGCCAGCAATATATATAAATTTGACAGGAGGGACAAAGGCCTAAAAGGCAAGTTTGAGCATACAGACCATTACCATTTTGGTTAGGTTCACATAAACAAAAATTCAGGCCTCCACAATATAACCCCATTTATATGATTTGTTATTTGGTATATGGTATGGTCTGACACAGCATGTGAACAACAGATTACAGAAGTTATCTAAATCAACATGACTAGCTAGAAGCCTTTACAACCAATTATTTGAAGCTTTGCTTTTGAGGCTTTGTTAAAGCAACACATATGACAAACCAGAGGCAAAGGAGTAAGACAAGTTTGCACGCCTTACACAGCACACCTACCATCATTCTAGCCAGGTATGGCACGGGGTGATAAACCAGTTGAAACTACATATTTTGTTAGCCCTAGAGTAGCTGGCCTTTGCCTGAGCCATGCGCTTTTGGTTTCCTCCTTTGTGACAACTCTAGCCTTATCTAGCTGAACAATTCCTACTTTTTGTTAGGTTAATTTTATGGACCAGCAACAGCAAAACTCATGCACAGAAAGAAAAGGAATGTGTAACCAGAAGAGTTGCTCCCTTTGGTGGCAGACTGCTAGATAAGCTTGGCAAGTCTTTCCAAACCACAGCTTAATTTTGAGGAACCAGTTAAAGAAAGTTTGCTAATCGTTCACCAACTAAGGAAAGAAGCAGCCCTGAAGATATCCAGCTAACAGCTATTCAAAATAAAAGGCAAGATGATCAACAGGAGCTAATAAATTAACCAGATGCACAAGTCCCAGCTAACAGCAGATGTCAGAAAAAGTAACAAAGAGCAGAACACTTTGGACGTTGATGGATGGATCATTAGAAGGAGCCATTCAAGTATAACCCCGAAGATGTTCTGCCAGAAACTCGGTAATCCAAAATAAAATAAAAAAAAAATCAGGATGTTTGACAACATACAAAATTACTAATGGATGGATGATTTGAAGAAGCATTGAAGAAAAAAGTCAAAATGGATGGGAGAAGAACGGTATAATGGGTGGAGCAAATAACACAGGCTGATTGTGTGCAAGCTGGATGCTGGTCAGTATGCTTGTATGACTGGACTCTGTGCTACCCTTTTATACATTATTACTAAACACTATTTGTAATGATTTCCTGCTCTCTATTCTCACTGTGTGCCTGGATGCATTTGCTCTGATAACAAACTTCAAGTTGGACAAACCAACAATTTGGAAGAAACCAGCAACCATTGAGATCCAAGCTCTAAGCCAGTGACTGGTACAAAGCCCAGGACACAGGCACTGGAAGGACTCTCAGGTCTTGGCAAAACACCCAGAAACATGGTTAAGCATAACTGATAAATTACAGTACACATATGCATCACTAATGAACTTTAAACCTGGTTAGCCAGGAAGCAGGAATAGGATAAGGCCATTTGTGCTGTTCCCGTTCTGAGCACAGCTTGTGTTTATGCAGGTTCCTGCTGTCCTTACTGTCCTTCTGTCTGTGCTAATCTGTCCGTGGCCAGCTGTGTCTGTACAGGATGCAAGTGTGCAGGCACATCTTTGGAATGTGCACTCAGTCTTACTATTTTCTGGGCCTAGGAACAGCAAAAAGCAGTAGGCTTGCATTTGGTGGACTACAAGGGCAGGAATGCGCTTGGTCCCACACTCTTCTATATTTAGTAATCCTTAATAAATTCAGTAAAAAGAAATCAGCAAATCCTACAAGTCCCCGATAGCTGTTGCAAGGTAGTAGTACATATGCTGTTAAGGAAGAAATAAGTCAATCTGACCAATAGAAGATGTTGTAAGATTCTTAATGGTAACAACAGGATCAACTCCTTCCCTTACCTGAAGGAAAAAAGTTTTACAACAAGAAAAAACTATTACGATCAAGTACTTTGGCAAAGGATTGATCCACATACCTATGAGTTCTGCAATTGCACTGAAAGGCCAGGTGTGACTGGTAGAGTTGGTATGCAAGAACTTTGGACAAAGCTGAAACAAACAACAAACAATGGCATTAGACTGTGCTCTTCAATGATACCAAGCCAGAAAACAGTATGTTAAGTAAAGTATCATTAAATGAAGTTATTTTGTACAACACTACTAAAGGGCTGTAATTTAATTTACTTTTATATACTGGCACACTAATAACACCTTTTAAAGGGAACATTGATACGGCTATTAGCGATACAGAATTCAACACAATATCATACAATATTCTGAGCATGGATTATATTGTCATTCTATCAAACTCTCTTCATCTTTATAAAAACATAAGGGACTGTTAGTATATAATGATGCTAGAGGTTACAAGAAAACATCAAGGCCTTAGTCCAAGCTAGTAACAGAATTGTATGCTCCCAAACGTTAAAAACATACATCTTAAACCATGAGTATTAAACTGAATCCAAAAAGTGAGCGGCACCTAATATACTCTGTGGCTCTCTGTCACTGCTCCTTTGTCCAAATTGATCAAAATCACCAGACAGATTCTCTCAATCAGTGGTTTGTGCTTTTAGCATTTTGATTTTATACTTGTTACACCCCTATATGATAAAATGTAACCAGAGGAATGTAGCCACTACTAGCATTAGGTGAGAATATGCAAATGAAGTACCTATTTATGGAATGTATCTTATGGATGTCAGGGACAAAAGTATTCTCAAGTAACTTGTGAAAGCCTGGGTTCATATATATATATATATATATATATATATATATATATTCACCTAGATCAAAAGGCTAGGAAAACCAGAACTAAATATCCACATAACTTAAGGACTTGTCAAAGCAAAATTTGGAAAGATTTAACTCCTGAAACCGATACAGCTGGATTAGCACTACCCCTGAGAATATCTGTGACTACTCTCTTACAAGGCCTTTAACACAAACCCACGGCACACAGATGCTTAAGCCTCGCTGGCATAGTTATGTTGATGACATAAAAAGGAGTATCTATGAATACATAACACCAGAAATAGTCCTTGTACAGTGCAGTTAAATAAAAAACCATAATATAATCACATTATAATGTGTGTAAAATCAGAAAAATATTTTTAAATGTGTACATATCCACACTTCATAAACTTTACATAATTACTACACTGACATGCACTGTTATATAGTGTTTAAATAAAAGCAAGCAAGCATTTCACGTCTCCAAGTTCACTTATTAGAGAAAAGGAATAATGCTACAAGCAAGTGCTAGAGCCGTGAGCCAGGTACCACAATAAGAGCAAGGCAGCAGCAGCAGCCCTAGTTTTCAGATCAATATAAACTGCCAGGAAACCTCACCTTGTTTCTAAGGCCATCAGAGCACAGGACACACTGTCAGACTGCAACTTAATCCCTGCATTTCTCCATTGAGCTAGAGTACAAGTGTGAATAGACACCATGTTCTTCATTGCCAACTGTGCTTTAAAACTACATTTTTATAAAAATTTGAGTCAGGCTAAGCGACTCAAATTCTTAACAGACACCTACAAGTAATTAAAAATCCAAGAAGAAAATGACATCAAGCCTATTAACGGAAACCTCACATATTCTACGGCACGTGGTTGTAAGGATCTTTCTATTTCCTCAGCCATACAGTAACTCAGTCGATTTTAAAATATCTGTATGATACTCATCACTTCAGCCTTTCACGGTGCTAGCAGCATTGTTCTTTTACTTTCTAAGCTTCATGATCAAAACATACAAGAAACAATTAGGGTTTTTTTTTTTCCTGCCTGAAATCCCTCCTTGTCAAAACAAACACTAACATCCAAAAAAAAAAAACCAAACCAAAACCAACAAAACCCCACACAGATGCATGTGCAATATTCAGCAATCTGCTAAGTATTTCTCTGCTGCTAGCCAGTGAAAAACTGCAGCACTAGATAGACAATGTAGGTTGGGATCCCTGGAGTTACTACCAGCATTGTAACCTCAGCAATATGGACTTGAAGAAAAGCCTTGATTGTAGTTTTGGTAGAGGTTCACATATGTGAACCTCCCCTGGTCACTAGACAATACTGATGAAGGAAGGAACCTCAGCATGGCCAATACTAACATCATCATAGAGAGGCTTCCCCTCTTCTATGAGGGCAAGAGTCCAGGTGCACGGCAAGAAAATCTCTTCACACGTTGGCTATGTAATGCAAGGATTTTCCATCCCTCATTTCACTGCTACACACGACTGATTAACTTTGAAAAGAACAGCCTTCTAATGGAACAGCATCCATCTTCTCTAAACAAACACGATAATTATGCCGATCATCTCTGGATCGCTGTTTCAAGGGTTAAGGTTTTGTGAAAGGCTGGAAGCTGGCACATAAAACTGCGATCTTTTGAACTGTTTATATATGAAACGAGAAGACACAGGTTGGAACAACAGAGAAATTGTAAGAAACTGATTCTTGGCTCTAATATCTCCCCCAGCAAAAGGTGAGCGAGTATCCCACAGGGCAGCTCACGGGAAGGTCTGCCTCAGAGCTGATACCACCATTTGTTCATGTAAGGCATTGAAACAAGGGCACACAACAAAAACAGATTAAAAAAAAAAAAAAAAGCATAATAGTGGTTTAAGACCATTAGCTTCATAGTTTGCTTCGAAGCATACCCAGCTGTCAGAAACAACTCATTTCCCGATGAGTTCATCAGGAAATATTTAGCCCATTTTGTGCCTTAACATTCCATTTCATCAAACCATAGCTTCAATTAGCTCACGAGTAATTGAGGTTCAGTAAGTACAGTAGGAAAGAGCTAGTTCCCTAGTGAAGGCTCACTTTCAGCTAGGTTAGCATGACCGTAGCTGAGACAATTCAGTTATTTCATTCACTGGGTCTAATACGTTTTGTACCAAATGGTTTTGGTTTCACTTTTTCTCCTGAGACCAAGTACAGTCAAATCCTTTCTAGAGATACAACGAAACCTTCCCCTCCTTCAAAATGCATATACAGTGCAGATTATAAAAAGACTCAGCTGCACTTAGAGGAGCATCTTTTAACACTTTGACCAGCAAATATTTAAGAATAAAGTAGCTTCTCACTCAAATACAACAAACAGCTTTGGGGATTTTAATTTTCCAGGAAAAGTGGAATTCTTCCATCCCCTTCAGAGCATAAGGCATGCACAAATCAAATTACCACTGAACAATCTGTCATGTCTTATTAAAGTATGTTACAACTTCTGGGGAACAACCCCACTGCCATTTTCCCCCCTCTTGCTCTTATCCCACCTGCTTGTTTCTTTCCTGATATGCTTTCCTTTTTTCCTCCACTAGTCCACTTACATGACTATGTAATGAACCACATCAAGAAGCTGATCCAAAATAGAAATAACTTTTGAATCTTATTTTTAACCTGGATCACTTCCCTGATCTGTCTCATCATGCAACTGAACAACAAAAAAAAAAATTTACCAGAGCAACAGGAGGAGATAAATACCCATTGTGGGAATGAGTTACTAGGTCTGCTGACACTGCCTGTGTTGTTTATATATGTTTCTGAAACCAATGGAAATATTTGGGTGAAATTCAACATATTTCCAAAGAACAGCTGCTGACAGAAGAGACTGTGACCATCAGTTCTCTGTTGTCTAGAGAATAGAGCCTTTTACACCATAGAGCACAACACTAAAAAATTATCAGCTGCTGCACTTCTCCAGCAAAAACCCATGAAAATCACAGCTTTCACTGCAAACAGACTGAACGTAAACTTTCAGTTATAACTACTGAAAACCAAAACCAAACAGAATCCTAAAAGTAATTCAGAAAGTTACCAACTGCACCAACTTTAGCCTTTAGCTTAGATTTCTCATTCACTTCTGTAAGAGCTCAGCTTGCCAAAGTGATTTCAACTTGAGTGATTTCAAACTCCACAGTCTGACTTGTATGTATTTTTTTTTGCAAAGGCTGATTAATAACGCTGGTGTATTTTTTCCCCTCAAGATTAACAATGCATTAAAAGCAAAGGGAGACCTCCCTTTTTTTTTTTTTTTTAAGATTGTGTTATTTAAAGGAGAACACTAATGAAATGTATCAGACAAACTGTTGATTTTGAACACTTGGAAGAACTAAAGACCTGAAATTAAAGCGTAATTCTTGAAATTTAAGTAGATGACCCTTATAGCTAAACTCTACAATCATGGCAATTCATATTATGGTAATTTAAGCAGTGCTTAAAGGTATGTCTTTCACGAAAAGGTTTGACAAGACTAACGATCCACCTTCCTTCCACTGTTCTATAAGTCAGGTTCTGAACCAGGTGTTTGCAACTGTGTAACTTCCAGGCATTGATAGCTGAAGTCAGAAAGGCTTTAAAAACCGTCCTGTTTCACCAATGATGTGTCAAACATTGAAAAAGTAGCTTTAACCTAATTTGTATTAGCACAAATAAGGAAGTGACCAATGGTCACAAAAGGACAGCGACAAGAAGATACCGTGACTGATAAGCACAACACAGTCGTGGATTTAACTACATTTAACTGCACATTTACCGCCCTTGTTAAAATATAAGTAGGCCTCTTGCAAAAAAAAAAAAAAAATCATTTAAGACTTTAAGTTACAAGCTTCCAGTCAGAGGTCACTACGTCCGCAGCTACCCACTGTGGGCTGTGAAATCCCCCCAATAACGGAACCACCGCCCCCGCCGGTAAGTCCCCCTCCCGCGCAGCCTGAGCTACCGCGCTGCTTGTGCGTGAAGGCGGGCGATGGAGATTCCCCTCCAGCCCCGGAGCTGCCGGCGGCGGCCCCCCGGGGGTTCCCCTTCTCCACACCCCGGCTCGCCCAGCAACCGCTGGTACTCGCCGCTCCTCCCGTCAGGGAGACGACCGAACACAGCCCGCCCGAGGCCGAGCACTGCTGGGGGTAGCGTAGGACATGAGGGCATCCTAAAGGAATGGCGGGGGAACGGGAGGAGGGGGGGGGTGAGTGCTAGCTTATTTGAGGCGAGGGGCTCCGCAGCCCGCCCTTCCCAAGACTCGGGCGAAAACTTTTTTAAACCCCCGGAGAGGGGAGGCCTCACCCCCAACCGACTCCGCTCTCGCTGAGGCGAAAGCGAGGAGCCGCTCAAGCGGCGGCGCGGCAGTTCCCGCCTCCCGGCAGCGGCCTGACCCTCAACCGCCGCCGGCCTCACACAGGTACCCCCGCTCCCCCGCGACCGCCAGGCAGCGCCGCCCCCCGTAGGGCGGAGGGGAACCACCGAGGAGGGAAATAGAGAGAGACTGTTCCCTCAGAGGCCCGGTCCCACCGAGGTCCCACAGCACTCACCGCGCTGAGGCGGATGCCGCCCTGTGTTTTCGCCGCCATCTTTTGTGCCGCAGCGAGAGCTGGGGCGGGGGGGGGGGCGCCGGGGAGCGCCCAGGGCCCGGCACTTCCGTCTCGCCCCCTCCCCGGAGCCTGCCGCCGGGGGAAGGCGGGCCTTTGGCGGCCAGGCCTCGCCCCCTCCGGGCGGGGCCGGCCCGTAGCGGGAGGCGGTACGGCCCGGGAGCTCGGTGGGGGATGATGGGGAAGGGGGGGTCCGGGTGACCCTAGCACCAACGGCGGGGAGCGCGGCCGCCGCTCGTTGGTCAGAGGCGGCGTGAGCTGGGGTTGGGACGGGCGGCGTTGGCAGCAGCCGTTTGTCCCCGCGGGAGCGAGGCGACTGGGGGCGTCGTGAGGAGCCCCCCGGGTGCGAGTGACGGGAGCCTTAACGGGAGGGCTCAGCGCCGCCCGCCCTCGGGGGGACACACACCCCCACGCTCTGCCCCCGCCCGGGGGAGCGGGGGTCCGGGATTCGCGGTCCACACGCTGTCCCGTCGCAGAATTAAATTCCTCGGGTGCTTCGTGGCCGTGTCTGCGGCTGGGCCGCTGGCAGGTAGTTTGAGCTGTGCACAGGTGACTTAACCTTAAATCCGGATCAGCGGTTTTCTTCCTGGAAGATTAAAAAACAACACCACCACCACCAACAACAAAACAAAAAACCCCACCCAACAACAAAAAACCAACCCCACCTGAGCTTTACGCACCTTTATTGCTGGGAAGCTCCCTGGTGCCTGTTCCAGGCTGGCCCTGTGTTACTCTCCACATCCTTTTGGCCATCCTGGCAGTTTTTCGTTCTGTGATCTCAACTTCCTCCGGCTGGATGTGATTTTGGTGGTGGGTAGATAGAAAAAAATCCAACCGACCAAACCCCAAAACACACACAGATGTAGCTACACATTGCAAAAGGAAAGAAAAAAGAATACCTGAGATAATTTCATGATGACTGAAACTTCACAGGCCACTTACTCCTTAGTTGAGGAGCAGCCTTCAACAGACCCCTGTTATCTTCAATAAAAGACACCTTTTTTCTTTTTTCCTCTCTAGGTGGGGCCTCACAACCCTGGCCCCCAACGTCAATGGGACTAATGACAGCCCTAGGGTTGCAAGATGGCCTGCATGAATGCCTCTGCTCAGGGAACTATCATGGAAGACATACCTCAGCCTCTGAATGGAAGTGTCATGAGTTTCAATCGATCATTTTTCGCCATCTACCTGCTCCCTCCATTCCTTTGAACTAATTACAGAATTGGGATCTGGTGACCCAATCTAGTGAGGAATCCCTGCTGCCGTGAGCCTCACCTGAAGCTCTGGGAACCAATGCCCATGAAACAATGAGGATTTAAGTAAGGGAGCTGCACTTGGGACAGTAATTGCAAAGGATGGGGGTTTGCTCTTACTGCCCGACACATACGGCCAACCCTGCTGTTCTTAAAGCAGATACTCCAGAAACATTGGGTGCCTTAGTATTACTAGCTGCTGTGCTGCAGCCTTTACCAGCATTTATATGGCATTTATCAAGGATTTTCAACGTACACAGGGTAATCAAACATCAACCTAAATGTTTCTACGGTTAACAGCTTCTTAGGTGTGAGGTATGTCACACAACCTTACCCAAGATGGAGAGAAAGGATGAAATCTGAAAAGCCATCAAAAAAGCCATTTCACAAAGCCTTACCTCTCTGGCCTTCTGGACAAAAAGCTCAGCACTTTCAGGGCATTTGCCCTGACCGTATTTATAGTAGTGACTTTGTACTGTGTTGCAAGACTTGTGAGTGCTTTACTGATACGAATATTTCTGATAATGCTTGCACACCAGAGAAGCCTGTTGAGGGTGAGTAAGTGTGCAGCTTGATGGCAGATGAGATTCGCTGTTGACGCCGAAAATCATGCAGAGTGACACAATTAACATTAAAATCACAGTTCATTCTTAAGCTTGCGATATAAACATGTACAGACTGAAATTTGGAAAGCTCCAGCACACACAGAAAGTGTTGTGCAACAGCAGCCCCTAATTTCCCTGGGAAGAGGTGCTCCTTCCATAGAGGGAGGCAGCACCTCTCAGTCAATTCATGAGCCCCTGATGCTGCAGCAGCAGCTTCCTCCATCTGCTCCACACAGTTCTTCCAGACACACAGATCCTGAAAACTTGTCCCACAGGACTGGGATCCCAGAGTGGAAAATTCAGGAGTGCAAAAGATAGGGATGTACGAACTGGAGCAGTAGGGGCTTGGGATGAGAAGATCAGGGAGGCAGTGGCACAGTCTTTCCCTAGACAAGTGTAGGGGTTAGCACAGACTAGCACTGAGCCACTGCTGCTGGGATCCAAAGATCCAAACTCAGGTCTCTAGACATCCATTGAATTTGAGAGTTTTTACAGAATCAGATAAAAATTAAAGCTGGTGTGTGAGCAGTAAAGGTAATCTGAAAAATGAGAATTGCATTTGAAAATGTATTTCAAATTAACATTTAATATTACTAGAAGAATTACATTCAAATATAGTATTGAATACACTTAACCATTACTTAGTGCTCTGTTATTTCAAGCTCTGCTGTTCTTTGGCAGTTACCTTGGTTGCACCTACTATATTTTTTTTTCCTTCAGGACAATTAAATCCTTTTGAATATTTAATTGTGTCTCCCTCTGTGTGTATCATGCACTGTTACTACACTGTCTCAAAGCTGAAGTGTCCAAAAGAGAGAGCCAGGCATGGTTATTCTGCAAACAAGCACAGAACTATAGAGCAAAGCAAAAGCATTTTCTTTCCTGTTCTTGATAGTGAGTTCTAGGCAGATGTTTTTCAGTTTTGTCTACAGCTAAGTTATTCTGCTTTGCCAGTACCAGTGTTGGAGCAGTACAATCCTCTTTCATGTGGATTTAACAGCAGTAGCATAAGAAGTGAAATGACCACAGTTAATCCCATATAGAAAAGGAATAAAGTTATGTTGCTGGAGACACCTTTAGGACTATGCAACTGTGCCTCTCCACCACCCAAATAGGACCTTTTTAGTTGGAGCCTTTTCCTCCTTATTCACACTGTATTTATCACGATACAAGATCTGCTTATATACTAAATTTTAAAAAACTTTTTCTTATTAAGAATTAGATTCTGCTTCAGTGAAGGCATTCTGCAAGATACAAATATCTGAAGTCATTGTAAGTGGGCATCTGCAGAACCAAAGGGCAAAGGTAAATGGGCAAAGGCAGGAACTAGAAACAAGTAGTATTTTTGTAGAAGGTAAGATCATCTTAGAAACCCTCTATCTAATCTAAATTACTGGTTCACCATCTCCAGTTAGTGAAGAAACTATGTGAAGACACAGGTTTATAGCTTAATGGGAGAATGCAAAACAAAAGGTTTTGATGGTAAAAAGTTTTCTTAGATTTTAATAGCCCATTTGACAGCATCTCACCAGGATTTTAAAAGAAATATCCAAGTATGGAATGCAACCACCAGAAAACTAGAAGTAAAATTACCAAATCATCCTGAGTGTTAGCAACATTCTCTTTAAAAATTATTAAAGATATGTAAATAACAAAACCAAACATTTAAAAAATATCCCGCTCCAATTTTCAAGTAATGCTTTAAAAGGATAACTTTTCACTTATGTTCATTCCAATTGCATTAGAGATCATTAATAATTCATATGAATACAAATAATTCACATTCTCAATGACTACACAATATGACACTTCAGTCTATCACTTTCCTTAACTGTAAAAATGCACATAAGCTATTTAAGTTTAGCATAAACCTATTATAGTATTATCTTCATAGAGCATTACAGCATTATCATAGTAAAGCACATGGTTCAGTGTATGTTATTTTATTTTATAATCCAAAGATGAAAACTTCATATATCTGTAAGTAAAAAACACTGCAGAGTAGCCTTCCATGTTTGTTGTGAGTTCTGAAAAAATAAATCCCTGACCTCACAATCTCGTGACATTAAACCATACATTTGTTATGCCCTCTTTTAATTGGCAAAAGCAAGACTGGTGAAGTCCAATACCCAGCACATCTTCCTCAGTTGTGATGTTCCCCTTAATGCAAGTAGCATGTACCAGTCTGCAGGTACTTCTTACAAAATCAGTTTCTCTGCGGGCAAAGGTGCTTTTCACCATTAAAATACGATAAACTTCCCATCTCAGACAAATCAGCATTGCAAATTCAGTGAGATAATCCACTAAATATGAAAATTCAGTGGAGTCTACCTCCTCATTTAAAAAAAAATAAATCTGCTAAGCCTTTTGTTGTATGTGTTGTTACGATGGTGCTTATCCACTGGCCATCAAAAGTGTCCTTCAGAGCTGCAGCTGGGCTGTTTGGTGTCAGAATTAATCCCTTTTTCTTAGGTCCTGGGTGGTGATAGCAGTACAGTTCTGAAATAAGTTGTACCTTGAACATTACTGTAGTCATGGCCCTGTGGTGATCTCCCTACCTCTTTTAACACTTAGGAACAGCGAAATACATTCTTTTGTATAAAAAGTGTTGTCTGTTTGGTTTTTTTTTTAAAAAAAAGAATTTTCCATTTTAATTAGTCTGTTGGTATACAGCAATCGACATTTTTATAGTATTATCTTGATTTAATTGCTTTTCAGAAGTTGCAAAGCGATCTTAGTCACTGAAAGAACAGCGTTTTTTACATTAAAAAAACTGAATTAGAATATTTTTAGGCAATTAATAAACATTAAAAGCCCTTAAATAATATAAATTACAAAATGTTACTGCATTGGTTTGCCTTTTATGTATATATTTGTCTTTTATTTGGGAATCAGTACTCCTGAAGAATGCTATTATAGTACAGAGTTGAAATTACAAACACGGTAAGTCTGCAGTTATTTGCATAATGCTAAGACTTGTAAAATACATCTGTTTGAAATTTAGGTGATTTGTTTACAAGTTGGTAAGTTTTCAGACAAGTTAAAGAAAGGAGAAGTAGAAGGGGGCTTTAACCTCAGGAAATGGCATAAACGCAAATTGATTGTATGCTGACATGCAATATTGCCTTTTTCTTAAATTTACTTTCAGAACACAGTTCCAAAAGCAGTTTAAAATACTTACTGGAGAAGTTACTGGACCAATGGTACAGTTGCTACTTTCACCATGTCAAAAATATTCTTCCTTTATTTACAAAATCTCTTTAATCCTTCACATTGAAAACAAGTAAAAGAATACAGTAACTATGATAAGTTACCACTAAACTGTACTTCTTTTTCCCCGCAGTGAACTGAAGAATCCTGCTTTTTAACACCAACTCAGAAGCCTAGATTATTGAAGAGCACTCCACAACAGCAGGAAGAAAACTCAAAATGTAGTTTCAAAACTGGGGAAAAAAAGGAGGAGAACTGCAGTGAAGTTTTCCCTTTTCTTTTGCTGTTTATTCACCACGAGCCTCGTGGCTGACGTGCAGCTTAACTTTCCATGTTTTCAAGGAAGTCACATTCAACACTCTCTTCAAGCTGTTGCAAGATCTTTATGCCGTTACTGCCAAGAGAGTCCCCAGAGAGAGAAGCAGAAGAATGTGAATTCTGGGACTCGCTCCTGTTCGTTGTAAACGCACAACAGAGAGTCTTGAAGAAAGGCATGAGCTGGGTGATGCTAGATATAGAGCGGAAGTTCAAAAGAGGACATTTGTGCTTCTTGGATATTCCATCACTGTTGTTTGGTTCCTGTAAGCAATGGTTTTGCATTAAGACACAATGTCTGAACCCTGTACTTACACACTTTTTTTCATACAAAGAGATCCACAGCCAGAATCGCGATACAGCTGTGTCACGATACAAACGGTATAGATGGTACACTGGAGTTATTTCTGTGTTCAGATTTGAGCTTCTAGTAAATGAAAGTCTCACAAATTCAGAACACATCAAATTTGGACTAATCTTCAGAATCAGATATCAAACAACTTAATACAGAGATATCTCTGAGAAATACTAATGCCCCTGTTTCCTTTTCTGGAAGAATTAATATTAAACCTTAATGGTAACTTAAAATGCTATTATGGTAAACTTTTTTGACAAAGTACAGCATGATCTTTTTTATAAATACTGTTCCTGTCTGAGATAAATTGTTTTAACTGAGTGGTTGTGGGCAGATTTAAGGGAACAATAGGAAAACTGCCTACTGTTCCCTCGCTCAAAAGCAATCTGAGATCTTCAAGTTATATATATATGAAAGCAGGCAGATCATTTTTAAATATCTCATGAATCTTATTAAAATATCTAAAAACCTCTTGCCTAGCTGAAAATCTCATCACTTGTTTAGAAAAGTTAATGGATTTAAAAAAAAAAAAAATTCAAGTGAAGCATTTCTTTCTTTACCCCATATTTCATCTTCAGCAGATCCATGATTCTTGCAATGTGTGGTCTGCATTCCTGATGATTTTCTATCAGATGAGAGGTCACAGTAGATGATTCTGTGTCCACCTCTGGGACAAATGCCCATTTGTACCTGAAACAAATGGATTACTTGACAAGATGACAGGCAGAAAAAATCCTTGTTTGGATTATACATAGTTTATAAGAGCACAGTTTACAGAAAGAATTGTCATAGAGATAATTTTATGCTATTACCAGAGCCAAACTTAATGAGAAAGGATGTTAGTATTTTCATGCAACTGGCTCCAAACAATTTCCAAGTATCAACATCTGTACTTGTAAAATGAACTGATGGCAAAAATTAAGTCTATAAGAAAATAGACCTGCAATGACTTTAAAGGATAAGAATGGTAACAGTGTGGAGAACAGCCAAGTAATTAGAGAACTTACATTTGAAACAACTGCATCCTGTCAGGTGGAAATGAAAGTGCTGTGTCCAAAAACTTACAAGCGGATAAGTATAAGGACAGCTCGTTCTGCTGTATGTCAGATCCACTGCCATCACCTGAGACTTTCTGTTTGCTTATTTTGCTGTTGCTCCTGTGTTAGTTACAATGAAGAAATGTACCATTAAACCATAAACCCACTAGATGTTTTTCCTTCAGCAAAAGAGAAATGTATACATTTACACAAATGAGCACTTGCATATGTGTTCAACAAAGACTATTTTTATTCTGTACAAGCACTATGATTAATATAAAGGGCTGTTAGAAGAAAAAGGGAAGTGTACAGAAAAAATGTCAACACATTAAAATATTCAAATGCTGACATAGCATCTCTTCTATTCTTGTATGCAACTAAGAAGTGGTATTTATAGTTTTTGAACATATCTTGATGTTAACTGATGAAAAAAATTCCTAAACTATGGAAGCTACACTAGTACCAGAAATACACATGTGCGACAACAAAAAATCATGTTGTCTCCTCTCTATCCCAGATAATTAATTAAATCAATAAATATTTGCAGATACAGAACAAGCACAATTGTTACCATCTTTCACAAGTTCTCTATCAGACAAATGGGAGTTCTTACTTTGATGGTTCATCTTCCTCAGTTAAATCTTCTTCCAGTTGTAGAAAAGTCTGAATCTTTAAATACATAAATAACTTATGAGGATGCTGAAACATTCATACTTCTCAATTACAAAAAAGATATGCTTTACATATTATAAGGATCCACAGACTCTCAGTTTACTCATGACTTGGAAGAAATTAACAAATCATGCAAGAGATTATGTTAGCAACAACAACAACAAAATTAATCAAAAAGGTATTTCCCAATGACAATGTTAATTCTTTTCCCAAATTATCAGACTAATATAAAGCTATGAAAACATTTATTTTCTTAAACAGTGGGTTTATTTGGGAGGAAGAAGGTGAAGTGGGCAAAGACACACACTAATTAGTTTCAAATTACTATTTATTCCTTACCAATTCAGTTACCATAATTGGCCACAACGAGGTTAGATGCTGAGGAGAAATCCTTAGCAAAAGAACTCTGAAGAAGAGGAACATCTGTGCAGCAACTATAGAAGTCTGCCCAACACGGAGGTTCTCAGTCAGTCGTTCTGAAATATAACATTTGGCAAAATAAAATTTGTGCTTTATCATCAGTT
>BJBW01004061.1:0-61013 GCA_004320125.1 Scolopax mira | reverse complement strand
AAACCACATTGCAACAGACTCAAAACAGACTATGCCCCATTAAACTCCACTGGACAACTACATGCATTCCAATTGCCTTTAACTGACAAGCCTCTGAACATTCATTTGCCAAAACTAAAAAAAAAATATGAGTTTTAATTAATTTGAATTTAAATTAATTTTGATATTACAATAACCTTCACAGGTAAATTAATACACACCACTGGAGCAATATGCAACATTAATTTCAATCGCATTGATAGTAACATGCAATTACTGTTGAAGTTACCATGAAAACTTTTTTACCATATAGTCTGAGGAAGCAATGAACTCCACTGTAGAATTTTGGACCTCTGGCCGTTTGTGAGGCTCTCCATAAGATCGTGTCAGAGGATTATACATAAACTCTTCAGGAACTATTAAAAAAAAAAAAAATTCCCCACAAAAGGTTTTATCTATTTGTCAGCAAATAAAAACCATTATGGCAGCTACAAGCAAATTAATGCAGACATATTTAAATTATCACCAGCAACTGAAAAAAAGAAATATCACATTAAGGACATATAAAGTGAAGGAACATTTCAAGTATCCCAAGCATCATCAAATTTAAATAACAGAAAACAAGAACAGGTTTATTTTAAGCAGTAATACCTCCCTAACTTTAAAACACCAATGCAAATAGAGAATTTCACAACACCAGGCTTCGACCTGTATTGTTGCTCATAACCTCTGGGCTGGACTGCAGACAGTATTAGCTGTCAGCATGGTGCCATCTGCATGTTGCAACAGCAGGCAATAGAATAAGTTGATCTCATTATACAAGTAATCAGGATAATTTTCTGTCTCCCAGAAAATTTCAAAACACGCTTTTGCTTCAGAAAATGCACTCCACATCTGACTTATGATCCTGAGATTTTTTAAAAAAAAAACCAAAATCTTAAAAACACTGTCATTTTAATCTACATTTTAATCTAGTGCGTGCCACGGACTGATAAGATGCAAATACTTGAGATTCTATAAACACAGGCATCTCTTGCTACAAAAACTTACCGTCATTAACTCTATAGCAGAGATTACATTTCCACCTCCTTTGATCAATGAAAGAAACAAAAGGGTTGATATATGTCCTGCAGGATCTGCATCTCACTATTGTGCTTGATGTTATTACTGGTAATTGCTAAAAAGAAACAATGAAAAGCTGTAACAAAGGTGCATGATACAGTTTATGGAAAACATTACTGTGCAGAACAGTGCATAAAAGCTTCATAAGAATAGATATTCTATTGTCTTTCCTTTTATCTTTTTAACTTATTTTCATACAGAGTAATTATGATGCCTATTCAAAATATCCTCCTCTTTAGAAATCAGAAGAAATAATTGTCTTAATCCAATCTCACAAATCAAAGACACAGTAAGATTTTCAATGATGTTACGTGAAATAACACGGTTACAATATCACAGCTACTACGGCAAGAGGATTATGAAAGACAGGGCAACTTTGGGTGACTAAATATGACAAACTGCAAAATTTACACAAAGAACACACATTATACAAAAAGAAGTTATACCATACAGTTACCCACCTTTGTACACAAATTCAAATAATTTATGATAGGTAGAGGAGTTGCTTAACAGTTATGAACACAGGTTCAGTCTTACACTGTGCATACCTACTGACAGCATTTATCACGCCACTGAGACATCCAATATGAGCACCTTTCTTCAAGAGGAGAAACACCTTTTCAAGAGGTACCTGACAGTTTTGAGCCCAAAACACAGAGTAGCAATTCAGAGCTTCAGAGAACCACAGGCAAGCAACAATAAAGAGAATTAATTTGAAGGACTCGTCCAAAGATTTTTTCTTCTCAATTTCAATGAAGCTGCAATTTCAAGGCTTTTTCCCTCTCCTCCTCTCAAAGTCCCAAACAACTTTTTGCTACTTCTGTTCAATTTAGGACATACAGTTCATTATATTGTTTGAACAAAAATAGGACAAAATGCATATACTAAATACATGTATTTTTTTAAAAAAAAGTAAGCTACTTTACCGTTAGGTCTCTGAAGGGATGCAGCAACAAACCCAAAGGAAGTTTAGCTTTGTTTAACAAAGCCTGTGTCTGAGGAATATTTGTCAGTGTACATCGAAATGAGCTGAAAGGAAGCAAAACTATTATGTTGAAAATGAAATTTTAAAAGATGTTAAAAACATCGTGTTAACAGCCGATTTTAAAGAATTTTGAAATTTAAATCCTGTTTTACAAAGCTGATTTAATAAACAAAATTAATGCAAAGATTTAAAAAGCCTTCTAAAAAAAGCAAAGCAAATGAAAAAATACTTCCCCACTCACCAGTGAAGTGGGGAAAATGAACTTCCAATAAAGAGATAAAACTGCTTTAGCTACAACACTCAATGTAAAATGATGTCACCTTGATTCATTATAAAGATTTTCTGGGTGATGGTACTAAAGAACCAATACGGTATTTTCCAGTTCTCAGAAAGTATCATTTATATCAGAAAACAGAAGAAAAGGGTCTTGAATATTGAGAGTCACAAGGTTTAGATGGATAAAACAAGGCCAAGATTAAGGAGGTTTCTTAATGTTTTAATATGTGAGCTACACTCACACTGCATATTATGTATTCTGATGAAACGACTGTTTCAACATTTGTGTAAGGATGCAAAGGATGAACTTATTTTCAAGTTAAAGGGGTTGTATTAGCTCAGCACATTTAAAATCAGGAATCAGGGGGGTTTTTTGATGCTATAAATAAGTATCAGTCATTGACAAATGTAACATGCTGTTCTAGACACAGTACACTTACTCTGGACTGCAGTTTAATTTCCTCAGATCAGAATTCAAGTTAGGCACAGGTGCTGGAACTGAAGATACAGGCAAAATATTTCTGTCTTGTGTAAGGTTTACTGGTCTCAAGCTCTCCGGCTGCTGAGAATGCTGTAGACTTAACCCTCCTAAAGAAGAGGACAGCTGGTTCACACCTGGATATTGCTAAAAAAAGTAAACACACAATCATTTAAATAACAGCCTTAACTCTTCTTGTAATGCCAATTCTTTCAGATGTGCATGAAAAAAAGATACAGGAGTAGTTGGTAACAAACCCAAATGAGAATAGAATTGCACAGTAGAAATTTAAAAATGCTAAGTCAAACGTGACATAGCTTCCAAATATGTTTCAGTGGACAAAATTCAGACTCATGACATAAATCAACATTGGAAGTCACACATAATCCTTCGAGTTTTTCCAGGCATAAGAAAACACATTACTAGAAAGGCTGCCAAATTTTTTTCCCCCTTCTTCAAAGATGTCACACTAACTTTTCCAAGTCACACAAACTGGTTTTATATGTTTGTTTTTAAATGAAAACAAACCACCACAGAAAAAGGAGAAAAGCGTAGGTTGGAAGGCACCTTTGAGATCTGATAGTCCAACCTCCTGCTCAAGCAAGGTTAAATTCAAAGTTAGATCAGGTTGCTCCTAGCCTTGTCCAGATAAGTCTTGAAAGCATTTAAGGATTAGAGATTTCACAGCACAATCTGTTCTTGTGCTTCCCCACTCCCTTTCTGAAGAATTTTGTCCTTATACGTGAACTGGAATTTCTCTTGCTGCAACCTTCACATGTCATTTTTTGTTCTTTTACTGTGTACTCCTGAAGAGAGCCTAACATTAGTGCCTCCTAAGAGAGTCTCATTATAGTGAAGATGAAGCCAAGTCTTTCAACTTAAAAAAAAAAAAAAAATTAAACCTTTCCTGCAGGTGACACTTTACATTACCTTCATAGCAGTGAAAGCATTCCTGGATATCAGAGGCTAATTTACAGTACTGCATTCAGATCAGTACAGAATTCTGATCACCTAAAACAGCAGCTTTGATGTGTTTGCCAGCTGGGCCTCATTTCAGAGGGAGCGATTTGTGAAGCTATACCTTTTGTTTTCTGCTTCAGCATTTCTGTTTTACCTCAGCGAAACAGAAGTTTTGCCTCTGCCTTTTCTTCAGATTTCACCGCTCTTGGGCAACTCACAGGAACCAAGTGATTGTACACACCTTCTTGGGTGTTTGGTGCTCTCTTTTATCAGAAAAATAAAGCAGATTCAGGCAGCCTACACAATCACACACCCAGCAAGGCCTCTACAGAGCTCCTTCATCTGGACCTTGCTGGTAAGGTGATTTGGTGCTTGAGATCATAGGCCATAATAGAGCTCTGATCAAATGTATATTATGCTGCTTGATGGTTTCCTATCAATAAAGTACAGCTCTCTGAAACACCAAGCCTTAAACCTGTGGATGCTGCTAATTACTGGTGAAGCAAACTTGTTAAGCCTATTTGGAGATACACGTACAATTTTAATTCAAAAGCCTTCTGATAAGAAGTTAAGATCCTGCAAGATCTAATAAGAAGTTAGGGTAAGTTATGACATCAATGTTACATGTAACATTGTCTCAGAAATTATACAATATAAAAATACATTAAAAAAAGATAAATATTTATCATGACTTTCCCCATGAAGCTACTGCATGAAGTAACTTTTAGATTAAAAATACAAACCTGTGGATAGTGCTGAAACCCAGGATGGTGTCCTGGATTACTGGGCTGCACAGGAGTAGGGGGTGCTGCGTTTTGGTAGCCAGGCTGCAGCGCTGGATATCCATAACCAAAGGGCTTAGAAGCTTTTGATGTTTGGGGGACTGATGGAGCAGGAACTGGGCTGCTGGTCACAGAACGTGTCTCTGGAAGGACAAAAGAAATCCCACAGGTATTGACTATACTTAGTATTTCTTTCTCAGTTTAAATGTAAAGTCCTAAAAGCTTAACAAATAACACTTCCATTTATAAGTTTTTGCATTGTCCATCAAGCATTTTATCTACACTGACCAAATAAATTAGCAAGATTATTGCAATTATGCTGATAAAGGGGGTATATATGGGAAGATGACCACTGACTTATGTAACTACTAACAAAATGAAATTTTTAAAAAAGCATGAAAATTGAAAAAAAAAAGTATTTCAATAAAATCCCCTTAGAACCATACTTTATTCCAAGATTTGCGCTTGATATAAACTGCTAGAGAGCATTCATGCTTAGTCTCTCCTGTACCATTTATGAATGCTGTTAAAACATAAGGCTAAGGCAACAAAATTATTCTTTAAATGTAAGAAAAAAGCTTTTCTTGAAGTAATGCAAGGCTTTCCTATATATCCCTGCAACATAGTTTAGTCGCACTATTTTTAAAGGCCAAATAGAAAGAAACACGTTGACCTAAATTCATGGAAAACTTAACAGTTGTAAAGAGATGAAGCTTCTTCTTTTATAAACGTCTACAAATGTGAGCTAAGTTTCAGAAGAATTTAAGCTTGGTAAAATCCACCGAGAAAAGTGGTAGGTAAAGTAACCAAGCACTTGAGAAACCAACCACCAAGAAATTACATTTGGCATGACAATAATAAATATACAGATGAACGAAATTTAAAGTTGATCCTGTTACACTTGAAGGAAGACAGAAGGAAAAAGTAATTTTTAGAACATGCCTTCAGCAGAACCAAAATGGTTGGTTGTTAGCTGAGAAATTAGAATTCATAATCCTGCTTCATGCTTCTGCATGAGCTGGATGGGGATAGCAATATTGGCTTTTTACTTGACAGAGACTTCACTTTACAAAGGAACCCATCAAACTAAGCAAACTACTGGGACAGTCTCAGAGGCTAGAGCAATGCAAAAGAGCCAGAGGGCGAGGTGCCCAAATTAATCTAATCATTAAAGTATTGGCTAAAGTTACATTGAACAGCAGCTCTTCCACCTGCTCTCAATATGACAGCTCTACAGATACTGAGGTAGTCTGCTAGCAGGTTCATTTAGAACAAACCTGATATTCTTGATATTTTTAGTGATAAAAATAAGCAAAATAGCAGACATTTTCTTTACGTGAAGAAAACCAGAAGAAAATAACTTGATCCAAGCATCTTTGCAAGCTGATATTGATGGTCACTCAAAACTTCAGTGACATATCAACTATTAGCAGCTACCACTGCCAACAATCAGGCATCACTGTGTAATATAGAGAAAGATGCTTATTTTCACACACAGAGCAGAGTTTCAATATTTACAATGGAAAGTACGATTTATGATACAGGGAAGTTTTATTGAGTGGTTACTCCAACTACAGAGTTAAAACTATGAAAAGTGATTAGAAAAGTGAGGTGTGTTCCCTCTGATGATTGCCCCCAATCCTTTCAGAGGCATTTCCTTTCACCCACTTTTTAATTAAGATTAAGCAACACCAGAAATAGAAAAAAGAAGTAGTCACAAACAGAAAGTCTTTACACAAATGATTTAGAAATAACAGACACTGAAATGCTCACCTGGATAGCCACCTCCTTCCAGAGCATCATAATTATTCAGAACAGGAGAGGCACTGCTTGTAGTAGAGGAACTATCAATTGCTGGGGGAGCAAAATAATTTAAAGTTAGGCGCTTCAGAAATAGCAAATTTTTGAGAAATAAGTCACTGAGAATTATTCCTAAAAGCTTTGGTAAGAAACTGTCAAGAAAGGTCCTGTGAATAAAACACCACTTCAGCCCTAAGATTTGAAAGCTAATACCACTGCAAAGAGGAGGGAGAGCAAGACATAAACAAACAACATGCTATTAAAAACCAAACAAGCACATGGCCAAATAGCAAGAGAGATCAATGGAAAAAGGACAAAGACAATGAAAAAAGTTATTTTTTAAAAAAAAATAATTTTCTATTAAACTTTCTCGACTACATTAACTGAAGCCACATACAACATTTTATGTTTTCGATGTAAAGCTTCTATTTTCCACTGAACATTGACAAGATCTCAGATTCAGAGCCAGACTAACTATATAAAAAGGAACTATGTAAAAGCAACTAACAAAAGTTAACTATCCAAAAGCAAAAAAAAAAAAGCACACGAGCACATACATAGTAGTTAGTACTGAAAAGACTCCTGAACGTTTAATTTTTAAGTTCACTCTATGCATAGATCTTGAATATCTCATTGTAAAACATAGGAAGCAAAAATCTTTTCACATTTCTTCCAGTGCCATTTCACACACTCCTGAAGAAAAAGGGCCAAAGAGATAAATGCACCTGTTCCTTAAAACACCCCAAGCCATGGAGTGAGACAGAAAACAATTAGTATATTGAAGAATTCATAAAAGACCATTTTATATACATATATATATAGAGATATATTATATATATAAAACTTCTTGTGGCAGAACAGGCTCAAAAGATATTCACTGATACTGTTCTACTCAGAACGATCCATGTGACCACACATCCCATTGTGAAGCTGAAAGCATTTCAAGGGAGAACTTCAATGACAGAACATTTGAGATTTGATCCTCCTTCAATTGAGATTTCCAGGTAAAGAGGCTCCTGCACATGAAAATGTAACATCACTGACGCTTGGGACACATTAATACCATGGCAAGTTCATGACTGTATCGATAATTTTTGACCATTTTGCCTTCAAAGCATTCATCTAAGAAATGGAAAATCTATTAAAAAAAAAACAACAACACAACAAGAAGTTTTAAATAATGTATTAATCCTGTGAAAACCACGCAGTGTTAGTTTTCAGATTGTTTCTCACCATAAATTTCCTTCCTCCCCCCCAAGTTTATAAAAGAACATAACCACAAAATGCCTTTTCCATCCTCTTTTTCCATTGTAGAAACCAAAGGAAATAGGATTCATTATTTTGTTCCCTCTGCAAGAACACAGCTTTTAAATGGTTGGCAAGTCCTATGACAGAAAAGACCAAATGTACTTTTATTAGGTCAACAAGATCAAGATTTAAGAATTTTCAAGAAGTTTTTCTTGTCTGATCAGTAGTTCTGCATTTCAAAAACGTATCAAGAGGGTATAAGCACAGTTGTGAACAAATAAGACACTAGATTCAAGCTTTCTGATTTAACCCCTATGTCACTCTTTGCAGAGTCTTCCTCACAGGAAATTGTATTAATAAAATTATATCCCTCTATTATATCATTCAATATAAAATGAGTTTGCTGTTTTCAGCACAAAGATAGTAATGATGCAGCGAGTTGTAAAGAAGTATTATATACTCCCCAAGATCTGCTACAAAAGTTGAGAGAAACCAATTTGACAAACATATTAAAGAATGTGCCCTGTTCTACTTTCCACTGAAATCAAACACTGGAGTCAAACCCAGCAAGTTGTACAGCTTCCTGCAGACCAGAAGTAGCTTCAAGCTCTAAACTGATCACATCTGTCATGGAAATCTCACAGGTTCTCCACCAATAAAAACACAGGAACTTCCACTTCTTGTGCTTAACTTAAGCTACAACACCTGTCAAAGTTTACTTTAGCATAATAAGGACCAGATCAGAGAACATGCTAAGAAGACAGGAGAAAAAAAAAGTTTTATAAATAAAAAAAATAATTAGTAAACACTGCTTAGACAAAAGCAATAATTATAACGTGCTTTTACAGTTAACTTATTAATTTATCAATATTACTCTTGCTTTTAGAGTTTTCAAGAACTCTTTGGCAACATAATTAAAGATCTAACTGGTAAGAGCAACAAAAAATTGAGAGCCTACACAACCACAAGCAACCAGATACCCAACACCTACTTTTCATATAACCACTGGCACAGCCTGAGCTAGAAACCCATTTACAGAATTTGGCTAGGATTTACGTTAATTCCTGGTGACAGGGGATGCTTATTAATCAGGTAGCCTACAAACTGAACCTGGGTGCCCTTTCACTCCTTTGCATAAGATATATTTAAATATAACAGTAGCTCAAAGGCTACAGGCTTTAGCAAAGTACAGAATTGGAGAGACAAAGATGGTAAGGAATATGAAAACTTTGTGATCTTTAAAGAGCAAAGTAAGGAGACAAATGCTATGGCTAATTTAAAAAAGCATTAAAAAATCTGGCATATTCCCTTGGCGTGGAATTAGCCAATGATAATTAACTACAGAAAATTCACTGAGTAGCCCTGAAATAAAAACAAACAAAAAAAACCCAAAAAAAAACCCCACGCTCTACTTACTCTTTTAGCCCACTCTTTAGAAAACAGAGTTCAAACAGCAGCTGCATCACAACAGCTAAAGCAACTTTTATACCACAAAGTGGAATTGTTTTTTAGCTAGTAAAGTCTAACTAGACTCGTAGCATTAAAAAATGCTGGTATATAAAATTAGGAAGTATCCTTAAATTTAAAAAGAAGAGTTATCCAAGAGTTATAATGCGTAACACTAATACTCAAGCTTGTTGAAAAATCAAATGTTAAGTAAGAAAGTAAAGAAATTGAACCAATAATCTGAAAAAGCAAGAATTACATAGGATATGCAAAGTATCCTAATACTTGTGCTCCACTAGGGGTGGGGGTAATAATATCACTTATATTTATGGTAATATTAATATCACCTTCCAAATATTATCCTTCTCTGGCTGCAACAATGGCAAGTTTCTTCAGCTGAAAATGCCTTCATCCTTGGAAAAATACCATCAGCAACTATTTTCTTCTAATGTCCTACTAATAATTCAACATGAAAGTTGAATCAATATTATTCAAAATGGTAACATGACACCATCACACTGTTCTTAATTAGGACCTGGATGTCATCATTGCTTTGCTCTATTCTTCACAACATTAAGAGCACATTATGCTACTTTCACAGTATTCCAGTTTTATGATTTAATTACTTTAATAAAACTCAGAATTATATGGCACTGATATTTTTTTCCTGTCTAGATAGAATCTGAATTATAAGCTTAAAGGAAATGTTACAAAGGTCTGTTATCCCAAATTAACACTCAAAGCCAACCGTCCAAGAAACAATGGTGATGAGAAATATCAAACTCACAAAACGAGGCCATTCTGACAAAATACAGGCAGAATCATTGCAATCAAGAACATAACATTTCAATCAGGACAAACCACTTCTTAAAAAAAAAGTAAACAAACATTTTAAGTTCTCTACAAAGAAAACAAGTTAAAACTGAATCTGTGGGCCTGACCACAGAGATATACAATAGAAGGAAAAAAAACCACCAGCAAATACTAAATTTACTGTCTTCAAAGACACATTTATTACCTTTCAAAATGTAGTTCACTACCTTAATTGTTCCCCTATATGTAAAATAAGAAACAAGGTAAACACTATTTAATACAACAATACAAATGACATCTAATTTCTTAATTATCAGTCTAAGTTCTAGAGCTACTTATCTTCCATCAAGAGTTTAAAAGCTACTGCAAATCAAAGTATTAAAAATATGGGAGTCTTGCAAGTTGTGAAAATTACTTTGCTAGATATAGAGCATATCTGATGTTATTATGACCAAAAAAAAAAGCCCATTTGCCACCACTGAGCTCTTTTTTGTTTACTATACTAAAATCAGCTGGGAAATCTCTAGCTAATGTGATATATGATGAGTTAGAGTGATATTTTGTCTTAAAAGAAAAAAAAAGTTTCAAGGGATGGAAACACGGAACAAAACTTGAGTAGGAAGAGAACAAGATACTGGTGTAAAGCTAAAGCCAACCTGCTTCCTCATCCTCCTCATCCTCTTCCTCATCATCTGAACTCGATGACAAGGGAGCTGGTGCAGAGCTAGCTTGATTATTAACATATCCACCATACTGCATGCCTGTGAAGTGGAAAGCACAAACATGAGAGTCAGACAGACAGGAAAGATGAGAAACGAAAGTCACAAATCATTGCATTAAATGCGAGAGAAATTAGCCATTCTAGAGAAAATCCCAACATGCAGAAAGTTAAGTCTACAACCCTACCTACAGAACTATACTTCATATATGAACTATATGAGCAGCACATCAGAAGCAGGTTTTAGTGGGTCACTTTAGCAAAGTATTATTAGCACATGGAAGTTAGCAGAAAATTTTACATATCTTTGTGTGTGTATACACATGTATATTAGGAAGTTAAACACACATAGAGAGTAGAAAGTATGTATGTATTTAATATCAGTGTGTTCACTAGGATACTTTCATAAGTTAATAAACAGAAATAAATTCTCAGATAAATTTATATTGTGTTAGGAAAACTTTAAAAGTAAAGTTTTGCTTGGCACACCTGCCCCTTTTAAGACAGGAATAATTCTGAACACTGTCAGAAATTAATGAAATATACTGCTGCTGCAACATGCCAGAGTACAAACATACCTCAGCAACACTGACAGGGAAATTTAAGCTATGTAAACCCATAGTCTTATTTTTAAATTAGTGGTGAAATTCAGGCTCGTAGACCCATTTAAGCACCTAAATACACTATCTGCATTGAAGATCTGGTGACAACACAACAACTGTTGCCACTGTCACCTCCAAAGCATAATCTGTATTTTTTTGGTAGTAGGTTTTTGGTTGGTTGGTTAGGTTTTTTTACAATATCTACTCTAAATATATGTCAACAATACACAAAAGCAACGCATACATGTACCATTTTAAAACAGAGTAAGGCATGCAGCAATGACATAATTCATTTCCTATGTTGCTCATTACTGATTCAACTTCAGCACCTCCTGAAAAACTTATGTTTCTCTTGTCCTGGGGAAGGATTAGCAAAGATATTAAACATGCTTGTAGGCATCTTAAATAAATGCAAGTGACTGCTGTTTCTCTTTCAGCAATCCAGGAGATTGCTATAGCAAGAAAATAGCCTGATTCTTTAAAACTCTTCAAAATTTTTCAGACTGAGCTTGGGATTTTTTTTTTCCCCTGCAGAACCACTGTGGCATCATTAGTGTTCATTATTTTAAATAATACTATAAAGCACTACAGAAGTGTTGTATGTTATGCATAATCTGAAATCATGATGGTAATCAATAATCCCTCCATCCACAATTTAAAGAAGCTATATCAATCTTCATTTAAACTATGGGCTAAAAATGCAGTTAGTTTCATGGGGTTTTTACAAAGGGTTAGCAAATGAACCCAAGAGAACTTCAATTTCACTTAAGACAAACCAAGAGAATCAAGGGGAAGAACATCTATTAAAACAGTGGAAGTAAAAAGAAAACAGAGCCAAACCACATCGCAATATTCTTGAGAAGCTCAATTTTCATACAGAGATTAGTGCAAGGAAGACGTTGACATTTTTTCACTTTATCTAGTGCATCAATACTCCTACAATTCCAATCAAGTTTCTCCACCACACAAGTAGACGAAGGGAAAAATCAACCCAAGTGCAACTGAGGATGTACAATGCTTCAATTTCTCTATGCTGCTAGAACACAGGACTAATTCAAGTCAGTCATAGTCCTGTCTTTTCTGAAGGCTCCTCACTTGATAAGGAGAACACATGAAAAACATTCTTTGTGTAAAACCAGCCTAAGAGGCTATGTCTTTTCTCAGGCCTGGGAGAGCTACCGAGGAGTAAAACAGAAGAACCGCGTTATCGTGAAGGAGAAAAACCAACTTGAAACAATTAACATGCAAGTAAAAGGGAAAAGAAGTCAGGGTGCCAAGAAGAGATAGACTGCAACACAGACAGCCAAAGTAAAAGAAGATGGGCACGGTGTGAGAGTCTCTACCAAAAGACAGACAGAACTCTACCAAAAGACAGACAGACCTCTACCAAATACCATGTACACAGATGGGAGAAGAAAGTGAGTCAATCTACCTGGAAAGGGAACGCCAACGCAAAAATTCCAACTCTCACCAAGGCAGGTGAGAGAAAAAGCCTGAATTAGTCATTCTACTAAAGCTACTTTGGAATCTTGTTTTTTTGGAAAACAAACTTCGACTACTAAAACTCCCCCTTTTCCAGTCACTGGTCATATACACAAAGGATGCACGTGTTCAGAAAGCATACAGAAAAAGAAATTAAAAATTCTGCTATGACACAGAAGTCTAGGATTCATCAACTATGTCACTATGAGTCCTCTGGAGACAGGGCTGGTTTGACTCTTACCAACCCTGAGTTTGTGTAGATTTTTTAATTTTTATTGACAGCAGCACTACAAATTTCTGCCTCTAGGGTACTCCCACGCCGTGCTAGCACAACTGTCTAGCCACAAAAAATCTGAGAAATGATTTGGTTGAAAAATAACCTAGTTTAAAAAGTCATTCTCAGGTGGAGAAGCCTCCAATTCTAGTTCACTGCCCAGCAATGCCACCAATAGGCCAGCACAGGGGAGAAAGCAACCTAAGGTTGGCTGAAGACAGCAGTTCCACATGCCACCATGTACCTGATCAGGATTGCTGTTGTGACAACTCTGTTCTGCTTAGAATTTTTTACAGAGTTGATAATAATGTTAAAATCTCCCACTCTTGAAACGCAAAAAAAAGCTTATTTTGAAATCATTATTTATTTGGAATGAGATTACTTCACAGGTCTGACTTAAAATGCAACCATGTAATTTAAATTGTCACAAATTTCTTGAACTGGAAATTTCTAAACCCTTCTACCAGTGTACCTGTAATATAATAATATTGCACTCTAAGGCTTTATCCCACTGTATTTTACAGGCACCTAAAAACGTAGGTGGGAGGACACAAAAAGATAAACTGCGATAAGAACTCATTTGCCTATGAAATAAACCAACTCGTTAGGTACTTTAAGTAGAGGCACACATACCATGAAAGAATTTAAAACATAAAGTGTGTATTTTATGTGGCTTAAGTTTCATAATGGAGTGCTCACCAAAAATGAAAATGAAATAACCACATGCAAAAATAAACTATAACCTGAAATTCTTTAACCAGCTCTCTACCCATAGCCCTCATATTTTCAATGAATTTACTACAGCATTAAGATCTTAATATTACAAGTGGCAGCTCTTACAACATTAACTCTCCTCTTCTTCATTCTTAAACTCTTTGCTTTAAACTCCTTTCATTAATTCATCAGTTCATCTCATCAATGTAAGACCTAAGGAGATCTACAAATAACAATCCGGACAGGACACACATTCTCAAAGTTCATCTCTAAGATGCTATCTTCAAGTAAATTAGATTATCCACATTAAATTAGCATGAATATTTACATAAGGTTAAATAGGTTTTAATATATGGTAAGATTTTGCCCTGCTAGAACTTAGGCAAGTAAACAATTAGAATATTTTAATTCTGTAGGAATGCCCACATAGGAGCCTAAAACAATGAAATCCACTTTAAAAATGAATTCAAGCCAGTTTTCCAGAATGCCTTCATGTAAACAATACTACTCTGTAACAACAAAAAGAAATCAGTCCATTTGATCTTTGCATAAGAAACACACTTGGAATTCTAACAACCAAGACGAATAGAACACATCTAATGAGTATTTTTTCAGTAAGTTAATTTCTACAAATACAATTATTACATTTAATTGGTAACAAAAAGGTATTGCAAGAATACATTTTGTATTTCAGACTCTAATGAAACTAAATGAAAAGAGCCTGAAGTCTTCTAATGCTCAGAAAAATATCACCTAAACATAGAAACATGAGTGATGCCATGTACATGGAATTATTATTGATTATATTAACACAAATACAACTGGATCAATACAAACTCCTGATGACTTATCTATATATTCCTGACCTAATAATATTGTTAATTTTAAGTGTGCTCATTCAGCTACATATTGCATTAACCTTCACTTATAGCAAAGTATGTGAATTTAGTGAAAAGTTCAGCAGTGATTTGTATTTAACATACCAAGTGTTCACATATTATACAAGAATCACTGCAAGAAGATATATGTTGCACATCAAGGTGAGCACAGTTAAACACCTAAAATCCTTTCCTCGTTAGAAACACAGTTATGCAATTTCTTTGGAAGACAAAGCAACAGTTTTTTCTATTGAGTGCATCTACGTTACCACTTCTACCCAGTACCAAAATCAACTATAAAACTGTGCAAGAACCAAGCACATTCCAAAACCAGATTTATCATTTTCCTTAAAATGGTACGTTGTACACAGGACTTTATAGCAACGAAGAATTACTTTTCGCCCGTAAGAGACATAGGGCCAATTCACAGACAAGTTATTTCTTTATATTCTTACTCCACCAAAAAAAAGGAGGAAATGGAGGAAAAGGGAAACTTCGGACATTAACGTCCAAAGACTTTGATATTTAAGAATAGAAAACATGCTGTGACCGTCACACATCATGCTTTTGATATTTTAAACACTAGACATATTACATTGTCCTAGACAAAACTAATGCCTACTTCCACCTCACATACTAGGTTCTTTTTCCATAAGGATTTAAAACCCAGAAAAAAAACCAGAAGACGACAAAAAAAAAAAAAGTGTGATAAATTAAATTTGGAATATTAGATACAGAAATATGTAACAGTCAACAGGCAAATCAAAACATCAAGGCAGAATTAGCATGAAGGCTCAAGACCCAACCGATTCTTTGTCAAGAGGATACCAACATCAGAATAGGAAGAAGCTTATCCAAGAGCTCCTGCAGCAGCTTTCCACAGGAGTTACAGCTATGGAATAAGAAAATAATTCTATCAATTTGAATTTAATACTCAAACTCACTCATTTCCCAGTGCTAGAGCACGTAAATTGCTAGTTTACACCTGATTTTCCAATACAGATTGATTACAAAAGCTACTTTGAAGACCTTCTTCCAAGAAGTTAAAATAAGCAAGCAGCTTTTTAGAACAATAAGGGAACTAAAGAGCTTTTTGAGGAAGAGACATGTAAGACTGCCAACAAGACAAACAAGCCAAAGATGACACATGGCCCAAAGAAATCAAACAGAAGAGCTAAGAGAAGGCAGAACCAAGGCAGTAAAAGAAAGAACACTAAGGGAACTTGATGAGATGCAAGAGTTGTACTCCAGTCAGACAAATGCAGAAGAGGAACAATAATCCACACGTGGAACTGGGCAGAAGTTTGTACTTTAACTTCCCATTCCCTTTTAGTACCTTCCTGAAGGGCCGACTCTGGTGACTGCGTAACAGAAGGTGAAGATCGTGGCTGTGAAGAAAGGCTTGGGGCAGGTGTCCTTACTGAGGTGATCACAGCAGAGGAAGCAGATGTTCCAGCCCCAGGCTTGGAAAATGGAACGCTCTGGCTCCCAGAGCGCACAGGCTGTGAAGAATCAACACCACCTGAAAACAGGAGCAGAAAGCAGGAATGCTTCGTTTGTATTTGCACAGACAGTTACACAATGTAAGCAATCACTGTTGATTTCACAGGAACACTACAAACAATACAGTGCGTGCAAAGAGAGATGCCCTCAAACAGGTATATATGGAAACATTGGGGTTTTTTTTCCCCAACTTAAATACCTATAAAGTTAAAACTCCATTAAAATGAACAAATTGCACTGACAACAGCAAAGAAGGAAAGGGTTTGACCAATACTCCTCAGTAAACAAACACAGAAATTAAGCAAGAGCAAAATTCACTGTTTGTGTTTTTAGAGTACTTATTTACAGGTACTTATTGTAGAGTATTATATATATTTTAGAGTACTATATATTAGATTATTATTAGAGTATTATATATTTTAGAGTACTTATTTGCTTATTTTACAGTACATTTAGAGTACTTATTTAAATTACAGGATTCACTAGAGGATGCACATACAACATCAACTTTGGTTCCTCTGCACATACAGCAGTGCAGTTCATACAGACCCTGGCTTTTCTTTACATAATGGACCTTATGGGAAAGTTGAAGCTTCCTTTATAGGGGGAAGAAGAGGAGGCAGCTTAAAATGACCCTTTGGTTTATTTAATTTACATACATTTTCACCACCTCGATGGAACTTTTATTTACTAGCCAATTTCCAAATACATTGTTGAGCATACATACAGCTTTTTGGCCAGTGTCATCAAAATTAAAATCCATATTTCTCCAAAGTACATACACACAGCATTTTCTATTGAAATGCATTTGCTATAACCTCTGCTCCTGCACATTATGTCTGGTGGAGTCTCCACAGAAGCATCAGGACCTGTCAGCAGAAATGTTCTTGTTAGAGTAGCTACATGGCTTCCTCAGACTAGATATGCAAGATGACAAGGGAAACTCTTTGTGACCTTCGTGTGCTCGCCCAGGTTTTGCAGCAGAGAGAATTGTTTCTGGGGTTATGATATTTTCCACATTTCAAGTTGATACAGCAATCCTGCAGCATCAAGAACTGCTGTAGAGCATGTTAAATGCTATAATGTCAGCATCACATGTTCAAAGCCAAAATCAATTTACACCCAGATTAGCTGAGGATGTAATACCTTCCTTCCAAGCACTATTATCTACTCTCAAAAGAAAGTTACCCGAAATATCCTTCAAAATTACGTGGATCCGTTAGATTTATTGTAAGATAACCTTTTTAAACTCCGAGGAAAAAAAAAATAACATAACTATTTCTTTGTACAAAAATGCAACCCACAAAATTACGTTAAACTTGATTTGGTGACTCTGGAAAGTTTTCGAAAGCTGTAAGTAACTAGGGCCAAAGGAAACACTTAGAAACAGTTAATCTTTAAAAATACATTGTAAGTAACTATCATCACATGAAACATTCCATGGTTATGGTATTAGACTACTAATTTTTCCCCCCTCTCTGGCCAGTAAGAAGATTGCACTCTGCCACCTAAGTACTGGTCAATTTAGGATGGTGTATTTTAGCTCAAGACAAAGCCAGACTGAACACCAGTTTAGATTACAACGAGTACTGGTCTGTGTGTAGTTTTTAGTAAAACTCCTAGAAAAAAAAATATTAGGTTATACTGAAATTCCTAAGTCTGCTCTCTGTGACAATGAGTTGCTACAGCTGCAATCTTGATTTTCTGTCCCAACCCCAACAGAACACACCATTTCTACTGAGAGATTTACCACCTCCCTGCAGCTTGGTTTTCAACAGCATCCTGTCTCAGCTGCAGTCCTTCCCCTTTTGCCAACCACACCTTTATTAGCAGATTTACAGGATTATAGCCTACATTCCTATGGAACTGGGGCAGCAAGGACTTTAGATCCTGATCTGACATAAGGGGAAGTATGTGCACGAGATAAAGAAATTAAAGTATTTCCTGCTCAAGCAGCCTGCCTACAGTTACAGGACAATAGACAAGATACCTTGTACCCACAGGAGGAGTTTCTACCTTGTTGTCCTCAGGGAGGCAGAGGGGAGCCCAGTAAAACCTGGGCATTCTGGTTGACATCCACACTGACAGGAAAGCACCAAGAAAACCTACAGAGTGCACAAATTTCAACCCAAATAAACTGGAAAATCATTAAGGAAAGCTACTGACCTAGAAAGACAAAAAGCCTAAGTAATACAGAGTGTGTTATTTACACAGCCTAACACCATTTCTGGACAGATTTATATCAATGTTCTGCTGAACTACAGAATTTAGAACTAGAGAATGGCATTTTTGCCAGATGAAACTATTTTAAATGAGCAAGCTGAAAAGTCTCCAATTCAGTATTTGTATTCGACTTTATTTATACATCCTAAAGCAAAGAAAAGTATTCTCACTGGCTGCTACTCATCAAAACAGGTCAACTTCCAGCAAAAGATGCCCCTTAAAATAAATTTCTTATTTTCTTCTAGTGAAACTTCAGCAAGCTTCACTGAAAATACTTCTGTGATTTCAGACAGTTGCTGCCAAAGTTTTAGAAAAAGAATTTGTTGCAGTTTGGTGTCCTCAGTATGTAACATACAACAGCTCACAGGGTTAAGATCAAACAGGGTTTGATCTCAATAGATTCAGTTTGGGGGCCTTCCAAGGCCCCACACAACTTGGTTTACTTAAAAAATCCAATTTTAAGTCCAAGGCTTAGAACTTTTCTGACTCGAGTTGAGAAAAATTCAGAAATCGCCAAACTTCTGAAAAGCTTGCCTCAGCCTAAGATTCCTGAGTAAGTCCTGTTTGAACACAGACATTTTATTAAAACCATGACATTCTCCTGTATAAACTATGTTTCATTTTCATCACAGAGAGCTCCGAGTGTTCACTGAGCAAACAAAACTGCTGCTGAAAAATACATTAAGATGGTAGTATCCTGCGTGACAGTCTTCCTAAAATTGGCTTATTTATAATTTAAGGATTGTGAGAAGTCTCCTTTCAGCAGCAACAACAGCAAACTTTTAATTGGCACTCTAACAGTAGGATAGTGTATCAAAATTTCTCTACATGAACAGAGAGCACACTCAGGAATTTCACTAGATTTTTTTTTTTTTTTTAAATGGAATCAAATTATTCCATCTGAGAACAGTTAGACTGCACTGGGAAATGTAAAAAGCATAACAATGTGCAAAAAAGTAAATCAATTACACCAGGAACAAAAAATTAATTTGTCATCTTTTATTAGCCAGGTGTTGTAGCAATTGAATTTTTAATATATTTTAGCCAAAGATGTTGAAATCTAGACTAAAACAAAAAGGTGGGTGTTACTGGAGGCACAGACTTTAAAAATCATTTAAGTATTTAGAATTCAGTAATACAACACCCTGGCTCTTCCTTCAGCCTAGCTACTGTTTGCTACCTCTAGTTGCTCTTTCCCAGGTAGTAAATACAGTAAATTTGTATGCTGAGGTTTCACCAGGATTCAGAGGGAAAACAGTTATTCTCCAGTTAAATCAGCTCCACAATCCAGTCCACTGTGCAAGGAAGCACAGGGGCTGCTTATCTCAGCATCTCTACAAGCTTAGAAAGAGAGTTTTGAGTATTTAAATAATTAGGCCCACAGTCCATCGAACAAACCAAGTACCACGATATTACTCAAGTGTAACAGAAATGGTGGATCCGTGTTTATTTTCCTAACTGTAAAGTTAGGAACCAAAGACCTTTCTATCATCAGCTCTTTGAAATTCAAGCATAATATCACTACATTTTTCTTGAGGCCATGTATTAACTCAATTGCTCCCTTAAGAAGGGCACTGAAGGGTTCAGAAATAAGATTATCCATTGCTCATATTGCTCTTCATGGTCTGGTCAGCTCCACTGTTTCACATTTAAAAGAGCTGTTCCTCATGAAAAATACTGTTGTCATGAACAACAAAATAAAGTATCTCAAGATTCCCTCATAGGAAATAAAATTAACAGGCAATTAAATTAAAAACTTCTGTACGTAAAACACTAACAGTCTGAACAAACAAGAAGTTGGTTTTATATGAGGGATGCCATCCAGAGGAACCTGGACAGGCTTGAGAGGTTTGAGATTTGCCCATGCAAACCTCATTAATTTCAACCAAGCCAAGTGCAGGGTCCTGCACCTGGGTCACAGCAATCCCAGGCACAACTACAGGGTGGTCAGAGAATGGCTGGAGAGCAGCCCTGAGAAGAACTTGAGAGTGCTTGTGGATGAGAAGCTCAACTTGAACCAGCAATGTGCCCTCACAGCCCAGAAAACCAATCACATCCTGGGCTGCATCAAAAGAAGCGTGGCCAGCAGGTCACAGGAGATGACCCTGGCTCTCAAGACCCCACCTGGAATACTGTGTCTACCTCTGGAGTCCTCAACACAGAAGGGACATGGACCTGTCAGAACAGGTCCAGTGGAGGGCCACAAAAATGATCAGAAGGCTGGAGCACCTCTCCTATGAAGACAGGCTGAGGGAGCTGGGGTTGTTCAGCCTGGAGAAGAGAAGGCTCCAGGGAAACCTTATGATGTCCTTCCAGTACCTGAAGGGGACCTACAGGACAGCTGAAGAGGGATTCTATCAGGGAGAGTAGTGATAGGATGGAGCAGAGATTTAGATTAGATACCAGAAAGAAATTATTTCCTGTGAAGGTGATGAGACACTGGAACAGGTTGCCCAGAGAAGCTGTGGCTGCCCCATCCCTGGAGGGGTTCAAGGCCAGGCTGGATGGGGCTTGGAGCAACCTGCTCTGGTGGGAGGTGTCCCTGCCCAGGGCAAGGGGGATTGGAACTTGATGATCTTTAAGGTCCCTTCCAACTCTAACCATTCTATGACTACTGCAAACCTTACTATTCTGGAAGGATACTTGCATTCTGCCAACACCCACTCCAAATTATATGCTCAACTGAATCAATTTTTTTTTTGTCAGAATTTTAAACCTTTAATCCTTGAAAAAAAAAAAATTACCATTTTTATGCTCATTAACCTCAGAAGCTTTTTACAAATCTATTTTTCTTTTTTAAACAGTATTTTGTTTCACATTTTTGACATATTAAAGAAAACCACGCAGAGCACCTCATAGAGACAGAATTCAAATCTACCAATATTTGAACTACTGAAACTGAGCTGAAGGATGACACTCTGCATCCTCTCTTCTTGGGGGCAAATAAAAAGCAATATTAAAACTAAATTCGTACTTGGTATGGATTGGACAAGCTTGATTTAAGCTTAACTGTTTTTCTCAGGAAAAGCTTTACCATCATCAAAACCATGTACTTCCATAAATCCCTGGTCTTAGAACACCTCTGATACAAGGGCTCCTGAAACAATTGCAATTTTAAACAATCATCTGAACTATCTGGAATTAAAAAAGACACATTCTAACAGTTCTCTATCTCATCAGACCAAGAATGTCATTAGTCTTCCACAGCCAAAAATTTGAAGTCAGGAAATTACAGCAGAGGAAAAAAAACCCATTGAATTTTCCTGCACATGCTATTGCTCCCTCCAAGGACAAGACATCTCAATGTGGAGGCACCTCCACATCACTATTCTCTACCCACCCTATGAACTTGTACTCAGTTCTGCATGAAGCAGAAGCTGCAGCTACTAGCAAGGACTAAAGCACACTTGCTCTCGACTTTCACTCTCCCAATTTCATTCTCTATAGCTAGATCCAAACAAAAAACATCAAGATGCTGCTCACAAAAATTATCTAAAACCATCCCAATTGCGCTCTCGATCAAATACTTACCAAAAAATATTAGTTAAAAAAAACCCACCCAATTGCCTCCAAACCCACATAGGCTCTCCTTCTTCTGAAAAGACTGCATGCATGTTCACTTAGGTAAAATTTTAGGAATCAATATAGATCATGATTAAATTCTCTAACCAGAAGAGGAAAAAAGTACGTTTGTGATTCAGAATATGTCTATTAATATTCAGAATAGACACACTTCAAAACCGCACAAAAAAATTCCCTTCAAAGGCCACTTAGATGAAAAAAAAAACCCACCCCAATAAACTAAAACCATTCCCTAAACATTGCCTTTTTTCTGTACCTCTTAATAAAAAGACATCAGTGATATGATTAGCTGCTATTGTGAGGACTGTGTTAACCAAATGGGAAAGGCTTCAAGAATGAATAGGACAGAATTCAAAATTACAATACAGAATCCCACAGAGCGAACAAGTACAAATCAACCAGACCACATGATGCCTGATGAACTTTCCAGACACCTCTGGAAGTTCAGTCACCTTCAAATAACACCATACCTGTCTTTATTTGGTTGTTTACTTTAGCCACCGATCCGGCGAGGTTCCTGCTGAAGCTGTCTTGAACAGACTGAGCAGATGAAACAGTTGATAATGTTGAATTATATCCCACAGGAACGTGCTGTTGAAGAGAATGAGGTACTGCTGTACTCTGGCTAGAAAAGGTATTGGTCTCTTTGGAGTGTCCAACAGCAGGTAGGCTCTGAGAGGTAAATGCTTGCCCGTAGACACCACCAGCAGCCACAGGATAGGAGACATTAGGATACATGGCACTAGAAGCCACAGGCATGGCATAGTGATCAGAATTAAGGGGAAATCCCTGAGATGCAACTGAAGAGCTGACAGAAGTGCTGTAGTGATTACCAAATGCTGAATATGCCTGCTGAGCGCTCGTATGCAAATAAGATGCAGATGATATTGCTCCTTGAATAGGTCCTTCAGCTGACCCCACCGTATGGGGAGGAGTTTTATTGTACAACTGCTGGGATTCCTGTGTACTCAACACATTGGTCCCCACAGAAGGTGTCATAACATTTTGTGCTGGTGCTGAATAATAAGTAGGGTAGTAATTGGCTCTATACTGATTATCCAAATGTGAAGCAGCAGCTTTATTGGGCACTTGGGAATAGTGTCCTGAGGGCACACTATAGTTTGGAGGATGTGAGCCATAGCCAGAAGGGAACGGCATCCGACTTTGCACAGGACCTGAAACAGAGAGAAAACACCCCGTGTATTAAAGGTGCATCTGACAATAGACTCTGTCCTTACTCTTGACTAACAAACAATTGGTTTCTTCTTGCTTTCTGTCACTATTTTTGAGGTCAACTTCCTTTCAAGCAGAAAGGGAACAAACCAAGTACAATGCACGCAAAATACAGGGTTTTAAGTAATTTGCAAACACACAGATAAGCAAACAGATTGCTTCTGTTATCCAAGACCTTATGCCTCACATTTGTGCTTTTAATATTTTTTTAAAGTTTTTAGGAGGTTGATATCTAAACAAATAGTGAGCAA
This sequence comes from Scolopax mira, assembly GCA_004320125.1. Classification (NCBI taxonomy): domain Eukaryota; kingdom Metazoa; phylum Chordata; class Aves; order Charadriiformes; family Scolopacidae; genus Scolopax; species Scolopax mira. The sequence goes on along the minus strand of BJBW01004061.1, from coordinate 37,664 downwards.
CAATGAGCACCAAACTGATGTTTCTAAGGATCTGAATAAAACAGTATGCCTTAAAAAACCTTACTTAGTATTGAAAAAAAAAAAATGTAGTCCAACCCATATGACAACTGTAAGCTTCTTTACAAATCCTCCATAAAGTGACCATGAAAAAGCACTGCAGGGCAGTTATTTTTGCCTTCTATGTTCTTTTATATTATGCTTTTATGAAAGCTGACATTTTTATGAAACTACAGAGTATCTTGCAAGGCACTTCATTTCTCTTTACTGCCTGATACTTCCATGAGGTATGGGAGATGCTGATATCAGAGAGAAATTGACCTCTGCTGTCACTGCAACTGGCTCTCCAACATTAAGAGGTTAATTACATACTGGTCAGCAAGGGTCAAACAAATACTTATTTGCTAGAGACGGAACGTTAACTGTGTCCAAATTATTTTTTTCAACTGACCAATGGTAAATCTCAAAGTTCTTTTCCTGAGCCCTGCTTTTATTTTCTAGTGAACCACAAATGCACTTCCCTGGATAACTTCCTTTCTTAAAATTACCCCACCCCACTGCTGAATGACTATGGTGTTATTTCCCAGTCACAAATCTAAACAGCGAGTGGTAATAATAGATTGTTTATTTCCTCCCTTATATTTACAATTATTACAAAATACAAGTACTATTTCCCATCTTGAAATTTTGAAAAATCACAAAGTAACACCCAGATCTTCTACAATTAACATGCAAGGCAATTTTAATAATGAATTTGTTCATGGTATCTTGTAAGCAAGGAACATAATGTCCAAAATTGCTTTCTGATAAAACTAAAAATGCCTTTTCATAATTGACAAGCTAACAAGTTGAGTAGAAGAGAAAGGACTTAAAAACATGAACAACAGTAACTTGGACTGCTGGATCAAGAGACAGAAAGGTTTTGGGAGAAAGCATAAGGAGCTTAAAAAAACCTCCATGCTTTGAGAAGAACATGAAACTATGCTTCTGATTCACTATTTTCTTGAAAAAGTGGAAGCTGCTTTACAAAGGTATAATTTAGAAACTGGTTTAGGAGCACCTGACTTCTAAATAAAAGGCTGTGTATCAAATCATCTACTGCAAAGTCTTGTGAGTATCGAGCCCTGGTTTAAAAACACACGCCATAAATAAAGACACATACTATATTTTTGATCTCAAACCCCACGTCCTTTAAAAGCAATTTTTACAGTAACAGATGAAAGATTATTCCCATTATCTGAAATGAGATTTTTGTCCACTTGATTATGAAGAACATGAGTAGAAAGTAATTTTTGTACTGCAATTAATAGCTGAAGCTCCTAATGACTAGATAATTAGACAGTTTTCAACACTGGAAATCTGGGTACATCTTCAGTGTCATTTTGAAACTTGATTAATTGCACAATCTATCCTCATGTCTCAGGTACTCTACCATCCTTCCAAAACACCTGACAACTCTCTTTCAAAAACACTCCATAAGAGGAGTTGAAAACCCCAGCTGCACACAGAAGGTATCCTGCTAAAACATCATCTCTATTATCAAAGCCACAAAACTCTCCTAAGAACAAAGCAATATTTTATAATGTTATAGTGTATAAACAAGTGAACCCCACAAGCCTTATAATTTAACTTCATAAAGCTTTGCTTGCTAGTGACACATTTGTTTGGATTTTTATGTCCAGACATTCTCTCACCTAAAAAATTTCGCCAACTACCACGTACCCTACCTACGTGTAGTCTACATATTCTATATCATCATCTTCCTTATCAGCCAAAAACACCTGTTAGTTTTCTGTAACTTTTAACATCCCTTTACCCACCATGGCTCCCTCACATATCCCTTCTAGGATGGATGGGGGGGCAGCACTACTGTGCCTTGTTAAGCTCTGCATGCCCTGAATTGCCAGAAAACAAGCCAGCAAATCAAGCCACTGTTGAGCTCTCACAACAGCTCAGTCGTGGAATTAAGGTCTAGCTCCTTCATTCACCCAGCTTCCCCTTTTCACAAAACATTCAGGGATTTTGTATCTTTCAGACCTCTATCCTCTTTATCAAATTTAATGAAACCATGCAGAAGATCCGAAGTCTGAGGATGGATGGATAACAAGGCTAAATAATGTCATGATTAAAATTAGGGTCCCAACACGCTAGTAGAGATAGCAATGGTAATTTTACAAACCAGCTGTAGATAACACCAGACAAAAATATTGTGGAGAAATATTGGGATTTGATATGATTATTCTCTCAGCATTACAATTCAATACATTAAACTGCCAGCACCGAAACCCTTCATCGCTACTGGAAAATCAAAGCACCTTTTAGTACTGACTAAAGAAGCAACATCTTATTATGCTGAAATTGGGAAACAGGAAATTTTTCACTGAGATACAATGCCACCTCTAAGACCACTGCAATAAAATCATCTCAAACTTGCAAGACTTTAATGCCACAGTTAGGGCCCCAAACAAGGGCCTTGTTTTTTCAGCATAGGATCAAACTGAGAGCACTGCAAGAGAATAAAAAGAAGTTTATTTATTTTTTTTAAAAAAACAGGTTATACTAAAACTAAAGTCTCCAAGAGTCTCAAATGGACTTGGTCAGTGGATCAGGGAAAACTTACTAAAAACAAAGCAGAACATCCTTTTTAGTATCACTGCACATGTAATAAGTTGTGTGCTTTCTCAAAAAACCAGCTCTTCTTTCATCAGACCTCAGTAACTTCAGTTTTACCTGAAAAATCCACTTTTTTGTGAAATTAAAACAGTGGGTACTGAATATCTGAAAGGATGCACTGGTGGTATTATTTCAGCCAATACAGAAATAGATGTATTCACTTAAGTATCTTGCATTTAAACTCTTACTATACCAACATAAATTCAAATTTCAAAAGCAATGACCATCTTTGTGACATTTAATTTCTCTGGGACAGAATGGAAATTTCCAGTACAGTTTTTTTCTGCTTGTATTCCCCTCTACTCCCCCTCCAATTACAATTTTGAAAAGAAAGAAGCCTCAATTCCTGTGTTAGAACTTCAGAAGATAAGTACTTAAAGATGACAGATACGCTAATCTAAAAAATTCTGGAATGCTATTGCTAAATGACAGAAAATGACAACTTCAGAGCTTTTGCCTACAAATCATCAAATACACATCACTGTAAGACATCTTAAGGAACACAGAAGCCAAAATTGAGTAATTACCAAGATATACAATAAAAATTCAAGACTATTATAGAACGTTGTATAAATTTCTTAGAATTAAAGAAAGCGTTTCACAGAAAAGAAATAGTCTACTACAGGGTTGTAAACATGCTGGTTTTTAAGAGTATGAGCAGCAACATGCAGTTAATTAATTAAAATAACAAAAAGTAATGATGCCTTTTTAAAATTATTGTTTCATTCAGTTAAAAACACAAGGAGAACATAAGATGTCACGTTTCTACTTAATTCTGTGAAACACACCTCCAGGCTATTGCTACTGTAGTAGCTGTGCCCTAATAATGACATGATTTTTATTAAAAGACATAAAAGTTGGCGTTTTCTGAGTACTTCTGACAAAACTCAGCGTTACAATACTAAAGTCTGGACACATCTGAGGCATCAGGATCTTCCTAAAATCTACCATTAATTGCCTGCCTTTTCATTCACTCCAGTGACTTTTGCATTACCTGCAAATTGACTCTAAGCCTACTTTACAGGCACGTAAGTGCTAATTGCCTGACTGTCCCTTTGGACATGAGAAACATTCAGGAGTGAAAAATACTGTAGGTCGTTACCCTACATACTGATCTGTGCAGAAAAAACACCTGTGCACAAACCAGCCTGACTACAAAATAAAGGATTTAACGGCAGGAGCTACAACTCTATGCAAATAAGAGGCCCAAATTAGATACCAAACCATCATTAAGTGCAGACGAAGATCATACGGGCGTTCTGAGAAGTTAATGAGGTGTATTAATAAAGAAGCGATTTTGTAGCGCACCGATTTAAAAATGAGGACCTGCACGCTAATTACTCTAATTGATAGCGCAGTTAGCCTCCAACGCCTCTCCAGATGAAAACACAAGCCAGCGTATTGCCACTCTGAACTATTTCACCTTTGTTTTCCAGCCACGCACGTTTCACTGGGCCGGTCGTGCCTATTCAGCTCGAAAACCCAGATAAAGTTGCGTGAACACCTACCTACCTACTACTTGTACGTTCACGAACATCCATGAAGTAAGCGAGGGGCTCTCACCCACCATCGGTGGGTTCTCTCCCCGCACTCAGGGCCCGGCCGCCGGAGCCGAGGCCTGGCGGTGCCTCGGCCTCCGGAGCATTCCCGGAACGCCTCAGAGCCGCCGCCACAGCACCCAGCGCATCCCAGCTGGCCAGGGGAGAAGGAAGCGGAGACCCCCCCCTCATCCCTCTCCCCTCCCTCAGCGAGGCCGGGAGAGCCTGCGCCTTCTTTAAAGTTAAGTCCACACGCCGCGGCCGGGCCCGCCGTCCCCTCTCCGCTTTTCACAGCGAGGGCTTCTAACTTAGGCGCCGGCTCCGCCGCGGCCCACCGGGCCTTCCGCCGGCCCCCGCGGCCGCCTCGGCCTCCCGCCACCCCCCGGGACCACCCCCCCCGGGCAGCCAGCTCGCCCCGGGGACCCCGTGGGCGGCCTCTCCCCGCTAGGCCCCGCGCAGGCAGGCGGTCGGCACCTCACCGTTCTGGTAGCTAGGCGCGCCGCTCTGAGGGGCCGAGGCCTCCCGGGAGGCGCCGGGCCCACCCGGGTAAACGACAGCAGCAGCGGCGGTGGCACCGGCGGGCCGCGGCGGAAGCCCGGCGGGCGCGGACATGGCTCCTGGCAGCTCTCCTTCACTTCGGCCCGCTTCTCTTCCTCCTTCTTCTTCGCCCCAACCGCAGAGCGGGCGTCGAGGGTCGCCAAACGGGGGCGGGAGGGGGTAGGGGAGGCCGAGGCCGCGGCCGCCCCACGGGAGAGGGGAGGGGCAGGAGCGCGCAGGCGGGCCCGAGCGCCGCCGCCGCCCACAGCGCCCCCTGCCGGCCCCTGCCCTGCCCTACCCGGCGTGAGGGAGGCCGGGAGCCGCCCCCACCGCCGCCCTCACCGGCCGCCTTTCCCGCCCGTGGTCGTTTCTGTAATTATTCTATATACCCACAGAAAGGACTCGGTGAGGCAGGGTGAGCTGAGGGAAGGCTTTTTTTACCCTATTAGGAGAACACACTGTGTATGCTCTTTTTTTCCTGGTTTGAGCAACATGAAGACTAATTTCTAATGCCGGGGAAAACTGCATTTAAGACTAGTGTCTGAATTTGTGAAAATATTTACTTCATAACCAGCTGTTGCTTTGTGGGATTCAAGGTCTGGGTGTTTTCCAGCCTTGCTGGGTGCAGGGATGAGGAGGGATGCAAAGTCCAGGCACTTCACCCAGGCTAGCCAACAGGATTATTTCATACTATTAATGTTACATTCAGTATAAATTATAAAGTTTGCTGCTCTCTGCCTTGATGGTGGAGGTCCAGAGAACTTCTTGCCCCGGTGCCAGACCCCTGAGCCCTTCCCTTCCTCCCAAAGCTGAGCACTCGCAGTGTCCCACATTTGCTGCCCTCTGCCGGGAGTGCACAGCTTCCCCCTGATAGTATAGTTCTTGTCTATTTTATATTCATGCCAGGATCAATACTGGTTCTTCAGAATTATTAATATTAATTATTTAGTCTTATCCTATTAAATTTATTTATTGGTCAGCCCTTGTGTTTTCTTGGTTTCCCCCAGTTTCCTTTCCCAGGTGGGGAGGGGCCATCGGGCGACAGAATAATTGTCTAAACAACAATAAATTATTGTGAGTTTCTCAAACCGTAACACCCCTATATAGAGTGTATCTACTATCTACATAGACAGAAAGGCCTTGACAAGGAAGAATGAGGCGAGATAAGGCAAGGCTTTACAGTCCTTGTACAGAATATAGACTATATATTTCCTAAACCGAAAGGAAAGTGTTGCTGAGCCTCCCCTGTTGGCAAAGGCAGTCCATTTATTTGATTTATCACTTTCCACAGTCAATCAAACACTAAACCATATTAAATTTGACTGTTTCTGTGTCTGTCTCTACCACCTATCTCATTCACTCAGACGCTTTTCAAGACTGAGTTCATTGCTCAGGTTCTTTTATTATATACAGAAGTTGAAAGCACAATAACATATACGTGATTGTATTGTCAAGACTACATCCACAAACCTTTACTTTTTACATATATTTGACCAGTTCATTCACATTTTGTATTTCACAGCCTTCACACCCTATCAAACTATGTAGAAGTATCTTCACAGGCACTTATTAGTCCTTTAATAGACTGTAAATCCATATCTGAAAGAAATAATTTCTTCTCCATGCCCTTATAAGCTAGGGCAATAAATAATGGGCTCAAAATGTGGCGAAGTTCAGGTGAGCTATTAAGAAAAAAAGCATTACCTTAAGACACTAAAGGGCTAGGTGACATAGGAGTGGTGTGATGTTGCCATAACTGAAGGGCTCTTAACAGGGGTTACACAAATGCATTGAGAGTCAGATTGTCATTCAGCTTTGGTGTAAGTGACCTCTTGAAGTCCCTCCCAGGACTATATTGTTGTGATAGGGTTAACAAATTCCACTGTTAAAGCTGTTCTTCCTCCTATGCAACCCGTCTTCCATCCCATGCAAAATACTTGTGTGAAATGAATTCGTGACAGGAAAATAATTCAGAATATGTCTTTTCATTCTCAGTGCACTTTTAGAAGGTAACTGCTTCCTTGTACTACAGCTATATTTTATCACATGATGCAACACATGTGAATCTGTGTGTTGACAAAGGTTTTCTCTTTCCAAAGTCTTGTTTCTCTTAACTCCTTGCACCGTGAGACCATAAATACACCCTATATCACAATCTGTGAAAATTGCACATCAATTTATGATCAAGCACAAGGGGATATATATCATCGTGCTAAAAGCAAGAAGAGCCACCTGGGAATTTTCTCAATATTTTAAATGCTTCTACAAAACCTTTTACATGGCTTAATTCATTATTTTCTACAAACAAGAATTACACTGTGGTTAAACCCATTAATTCCTAGGAAATCCAGATGTGTTGGCAGCTAGAACACAAGCCCCTAATGGAAATCCAATGTAAACTCAAATCCATTATTTATTTTTTTTCCTCATTTGTAATGAATTTGAATGCATTGTCAAGAAATGAGTGTTAATATCTGCTGTTTATGCTATCATGAAGCAAATAACACATAAGCTGTCTCACCTAGGCCATTGTTTCTGCTTAGTTTAGTAACAAACTTACAGGAGTAATAAATTCTTTGGCCAGCAGGTGAAGCTTAATTACTAATAGATTTATTTTGACCTTTGCTCTGTTGAGATCCCACCTGGAGCACTGTGTCAACCTCTGGAGTCCTCAACATAGAAAGGACATGGACCTGTTGGAATGGGTCCAGCAGAGGACCATGAAGATGATCAGAGGGATGAAGCACCTCTGCTATGAAGACAGGATGAGAGAGTTGGGGTTGTTCAGCCTGGAGAAGGCTCCGGGGAGACCTTATAATGTCCTTCCAGCACCTGAAGGGGGCCTACAGGAGAGATGGAGAGGGACTCCTTATGAGGGAGTATAGTGACAGGAGAAGGAGTAATTGTTTCAAACTGTAAGAGGGGAGATTTAGATTAGATAGATATCAGGAAGAAATTCTTTGCTGTGAAGGTGGTGAGACACTGGAACAGGTTGCCCAGAGACACTGGGGATGCCCCAGCCCTGGAGGGGTTCAAGGCCAGGCTGGATGGGGCTTTGAGCAACCTGGTCTGGTGGGAGGTGGAACTTGATGATCTCTGAGGTCCCTTCCAACCCAAACCATTCTGTGATTCTATGATAAGTTTCTCAATGATAGAAATAAGTAACTCTCTCATTTGTATTTGGAGGAGCAAAACATGAAAGTATATCTCATTAACTGTAATCTGATAAAAGGGGCATTAAATGTCCAAACTCAGAAAGCAAAAGTTATTTTCACGATGAGGAACATCTGAGAAGAAAATCATTATAAACTGAGTTAGAAATAATTTTGAGCTTTAACGTAACTAAATCAAGTCTCTTCCACTTTGCCATAAACTTCAGAAGCAGAATGCCAAAATTAGGTTCTTTTATAACCATCATCAAAAAAATATATCTGCAGGTCACCCTAGCTCATAATACATTTCTAATTGTTCTCCTGCTTCTCTTACAGGAACTGGGCCACCTCAGGGCAAAGTAACAAAGCTTCACAAACTTCAAAACAAATCAGAAGTCCCAGACTGTGTTAAAATCATTGTATTTGGGTAAGTTGCCTGTAGTTCCTGTAGTGTGATTGCTTTCCAGAGTGAGAAAGGGTAATCAAGGCTCTTGATGTTACTGTAAAGTGTGCTTCTGATTGGGTGACCTCTGTGTCTGACTGAAGGATAAATCTCTGCATCCGCTGGGTGCGATCTGTACTATACTTCATTTGTAGCTGGCTAATTAGTAGAAGAGGCCCCAGGGTAGTTGTGCTCCACTGCAGATGAAAATCTTTTACAGACCTAAAACCTACCAGAGAAAGAGAAATCAGTTGTGATGCAGCTCAGCTTTCTTACAGATGTACAGGTTTAGTTTCCATGTAGTTTATTTTCTTTATTATCCGTGTAGCTCCAGAGGAGTTCTTTGTCTCAGCAATGAGCAGGGCTTCTGTTTGCCTGCCTGAAGCACTTGGCATGTATTCAGGTTGGGTACACAAAACTGAACTGTGCTTAATTTTTGCAGGTTGTTTTGACTTTCCCTTTCTTTCTTTTTTTTTTTTTCCTGGGGTATTTATGCCTCTAAAGGCTCAAAAACCAGCAGGATCTGCTCAGCTATGGTTTCACAAGCTCTAAGGAGAACCTTATGCATGCACATTCTATATGGACATCATTTTTACCAGTGCAGATCATCTTCACCCCATGCAGACTGTAGGTGGGAGGGGACTGTCATTGACACTACCAGTCTAACGACGACCCAGCCACCTTTGACTCCCTTGGCATCAACAACAGTCTTAATTGTCATCGTCCTGTGGTGGCTGTAAGTGATGTAAGAGAATATTTAGCTCTTTGGACAAAGATGATGGACAAAGAAAGAGATCTTCAAATCTGGAAATACAATAGAAATTCTTAACTTAAATCGATACTCCTGACTGGGAATTATGCCTGGTTAAGCCCCTTGAGTATGCAGTGCAGATAAACATGGGTATCTGTATCTAGATTTGTAATACTCCTGGGTGGTTTCATCAGCTGCAAACTTCAGCCTGCAGCAGTAGTACTTAGAAATCACCAGGCAAACTACAACTAAGGAATAACCTCAGCTATATCCAGAGCTCTAAATATTTTCATGAAATTGTTTTCAAAGGGAAACTCTAGCCACAAGCTTTCGTGTGACCTTGGAGGACACCTAAACAAAAGCAAGAGAGTCTGGGGAATTTTTGCAGCTGGTATGCCACATCCCAGCTGCAGAAGTGTAGCCATGCCGTGATCCAAACAGGCTGAGCTTAAGTTCATGAAGCCTTTTCATTTTTCAGCTCTTAAACTTTTATGTTTTTCCAGTAATTTTTATAAAACCTGTAAAGCTAATAAACCTCTGAAAGATCTATTACTCTCTGGCAGTTTGATACTTTATAGGTTTTCCATTAAGATGGAACAATGACTCATCTGAACCACTGGAGCTCCCTTCTTCCTCCTCTGGCTCCAGATGTGACCCCAAAGCAAAGCTTGCTGTTACTTCTAAAAGAGAAACGTGCTGCAAACATGGGAATTTGTGTCCAAAAATAGCTTCTCAATTTTTCTGGCTGTCTATGTCACTGGTCCCCACTGTATCTTCGCATGGGCAGTAAGAAACCCACAACCCCAAACCAATAGGCACAGTCCCTCCTCCATATTATGTGACTGTGCAGTCTCCCCTATTTATGTGCACTGTAGGTCCTGAGGAGCTCAGTCACATGGTAATACCCTTGGCTTCAAAAGATTTCTCACGTGAATGATGGCAATGAGATAGGCTCATGTGGACTGTAGATCAAACCATCCAAAACTAAAACAGAAGATAAATTAAACCATTGCCTTGTTCTCCTCAGCAAGACTAACTCTGGAGGAGGCACATGAAGCTCCATGTTGGTAGGAAAAACATTACTCAAGGACATCATAGAAAGTGACATATTTTCCCTTTACAGCCATATAGTTGTAGTACCCCATCAAGTACTACTTATTTAAGGTCAGATTTGTTTCATGAGTAGCAGTGCTTTGTTGTCAACCAAGGGAACCCAGAGAATGCTTTTCACTACACAGAAGAATAAATAAATCTAATTAATAAAAACCTTACAGATCGATTCCTATAAAATAATATGCTCAAAAAAAATTAAACAGCAATGCTCAGTTTCATTGCCAAGCTGAAGTAGCTTTCATGGACATGTTTATTTAAAATCTTTTCAGACATATAAATGGCCCATCTAAAAAATCCTTTTGTGTTTATATTTCTTCTGACAGCCTTAACCAGTCCCAACCTTACCTTGAGCTTTTACAACTGTGGCTTTTCACCTATTTGTAGCTTCTTTCTGGCAGTTGGGTCCTAACTTAATTTCATTCTTCACAACAGGTGAAATTCACCTTTTGTTTTTACTCCACAGAGTTCTGTTAAAATAAGTGGTTGTCTTATAATTTCAACTTATAAGTGGTGACTATGATTTCAAATTCACCGTAACAGGAAGCAGTAGTGTGGGCACCTTTGTGTGGCACCTCTTTTGCAAAAACTGCAACATTTACTATCCCAGAACACAGAATTATAAAAATAGAAATAAAATTCAATTACTTCCATTCAGTAATAAAGTGCCTATATCTACATATTTTTCCTAACAGAAATTTTCATACTCAAAAATCAACTTGCTTTTGGTGTGATACTTTTGCTTTAAAAAGATGTGAAAATAGGTCTCTGCCATCTTATCTTTTAAGAGCAGCTTGTGCTGTGTGGTTTCACATTCTACTGGAAATAGTGCAGATGCAGGTCACACCTGCAAGGACAAAGGAGAAGCATTTTGTTTACAAAAGAACAAGTAGCACAATTTGTGGCATTATTTTATGAGGCGAGCTATTTTTCTGTAGATGCTTGCTGTGACTTGGGACAAAAAAACATTGCTGCTTCTTAGCTTATAATGAGAGACATCTCTGTTTTTTCTCCTCCTTTGACCTCTAATTGCTAAGCTCATAATTGCTTTTATTTTAACTGGGATCCCGGTTTAGGATCATTTCTAGAAGTAGATGAACATTTGCTGACAAATTATTTACTAGCTGCAAAGAAAGCAGGTCTGGCCTGATACCGTTTGGAAACACGATTGAATTTTTTCAGTTTCAAAAGTACTTTTCTTTAGCATCTTTGACTGCTGCAGAATACAAAATAAGGAAAGGTGAAGAAAGGGCTGGTAGTCCTGAAACGCAACTGAATGATTCATACTGGGTACAGATCCCCTCATCCTTCTTTTTCTCCTTGATGTCAAAAAGCCTTTTGTTTTTATGTCAGGCAGACTGTGCCCTGCTCTTATGCCAGTGTCAGATGGCATTGGTGGATATACCTGTGGGAGATGGGTCCAGGTAGAAGAGCTTCTCCGATTAGCGATGGAGCTCAAGGAGGAGGTAAGCAAGTTGAGGAAAGTCAGGGAATGCGAGAGGGAGAAGGACTGCCAGCGTTGTACCCTGCCTCCCATAACAGAAACCGAGCAGGCCGATGGAGCCCCTTCAGAGAACTCCCTGCCCTCTCTGCCAGGCCTAAGAAGGTAGCTTAGAAGATAGGGGGCTGTGGGAACAAGTTCCTGCCCAACAAAGCAGGTGTATCTCCCCAGTAACTCCCCCACCTCCCCAGGTACCTTTAAAAAACAAATACAAGGCTCTGCAAAGGGAAACCAATCATGATGGGAAGGGTAATTCACTGTCTACTGAGGTGTCACCAGGGTTAAGTCATAGTAAAGCCCGCATTAAAACATGCTTAGATGGGTCATTGTTATAGGTGACTCCATCCTGGAGGGAGCTGAAGGACCGATATGCAGACCTGACCCACTCTCAGAGAGGTCTGCTGCTTCCCTGGCACCCGGGTTAAAGGCATAAAAAGAAAACTTCCCTCACTGGTAGATCCCATAGATTATTGCCCCTTACTCATTTTTCAGGCAGGCAGAGATGAGCTATTAACAAGAAACCCAAGGGCAATCAAAAGAAACTTCTGGGCTTTGGGACAAGCGGTCAAGGGCTCAGGAGCAGAGATAGTGTTTTCCTCTGTCATCCCAGTCACAGGGAAACACAAGGAAAGTAACAAGAAGAGCCAGCAGATCAATACCTGGCTCCAAGCCTGGTGTCAGAGGCACAACTTTGGGTTTTTTGAGAACAGGAAAGTCTACATGACACCAGGCCAACTGGAGACAGATGGGTTACACCTGTTCCAAAATGGGAAGAGGGTCTTTGTGCAGGAGTTGGCAGGCCTCATCAAATGGTCTTTAAACTAAGTTTGAAGAGGGAAGGGGGGGGAATCCATCAGCAGAGACGCAAGGGTCATCGATGGATTGGGAACTATGACTGAGCCTGGGAATGGTCAGGTAGAAGTTAGGCCTTCCTACACCAAAAAGGTGGTGGGACTGGTAGCCCAGATGAAGTGGTTTTACACTAATGAATGCAGCACGGGCTACAAACAGGAGGAGCTGGAAGCCATTGTACAGCAGGAAAGCTATGATATGGTCACCATCACAGAAACGTGGTGGGATGACTTGCATGACTGGAGTGCTGCAATGGATGGCTACAAACTCTTCAGAAGGAACAGGCAAGGAAGGAGAGGAGGCGGGGTCCTGTATGTTAGGAGGGGTCCTGAATGTTGAGAGCTAATTGAGGGTAACAGTAGGGTCTAATTCCTATGGATAACAATCAGGGGGAGGGCCAGGAAGGCTGATATTGTGGTGGGATTCTGTTACAGATGGCTCAATCAGGATGTAGAGGTAGATGAAATATTCTATAAGCAGCTGGGAGAGCTCTCAAGATTGCTTGCCCTTGTCCTGGTGGGAGACTTCAACCTACCAGATATCAACTGGGCATACAATACAGCTGAGAGGGAACAGTCTAGGAGTTTCTGGAGTGTTTCGGGGATAACTTCCTGACACAGCTGGTGAGGGAGCCAACTAGGCAGGGAGCACTGCTGGATCTGCTGTTTGTGAATAGAGAAGGACTTGTGGAGGATGTAATGGTTGGAGGCTGGCATGGCCACAGTGACCATGAAATGATAGAGTTCTCAATTCTCAGGGGAGCAAGGAGGGGAGCCAGCAGGACTGTCATCATGGGCTTCCAGAGTGCAGACTTGGGCATTTTCAAGAGCCTGATCAACAGAGTCCCTTGGGAGGCAGCCCTGAAGGGCAAAGGACTCCAGGAAGGCTAGATGTTTTTCAAGGAGAAAGTCTTCAAAGCACAGGAGCAGGCTGTCCCTGTGCGCCGTAAAGCGAGCCATTGGGGGAAAAGACTGGCCTGGCTGAATGAAGAGATAGGGTCACAACTAATGGAAAAAAGGAGAGTTTATGACCTTTGGAAAAAGGGTCAGGCCACTCAGGAAGATTACAAAGGTGTTGTAAGGTTATACAGGGAAGAGATTAGACAGGCCAAAGCCCAACTAGAACTTGGGCCTCGGATGTTAAGAATAATGAAGAGAATTTCTGTAAATATATGAGTAACAAGAGGAAGACTCAGGAGAATCTCCATCCTCTATCGGATGTGGGAGGTAACACAGTGACAAAGGATGAGGAGAATGCTGAGGTACTGAACACCTTTGCCTCCGTTGTCAGTAGTAGAGTAGGTTGTTCCCTGAGTACCCCGACCTCTCGGCCAGCAGATAGGAGTGGGGAGCAGAATAAAGATTCTGTAATCCAAATGGAGGTGGTGAGGGACCTGCTCCAGCACCTTGACACAAACAAGTCTATGGGCCCAGATGGGATCCACCCAAGGGTAGTGAGGGAGCTGGAGGAAGTGCTTGTGGAGCCACTTCCCGTCATTTACCAGCAGTTCTGTCAAACTGGGGAGGTCTCAGCTGACTGGTGTCTAGCAAATGTGACGCCTATCCACAAGAAGGGTTGGAAGGATGATCCAGGGAGCTCCAGGCCTGTCAGTCTGACCTTGGTGCCTGGGAAGGTGATGGAACAGACCATCCTGCGTACCATTATGCAGCGCATGAAGGACACCCAGGTGATCAGGCCCAGCAGCACAGGGTCATGAGGGGCAGGTCCTGCTTGACAAACCTGATCTCCTTCTATGACAAAGTGACCCACTTGATGAATGAAGGAAAGGCTGTGGATATTGTTTATCTGGACTTCAGCAAGGCCTTTGATATGGTCTCCCACAGTATTGTCCTGAAGAAACTGGCTGCCCATGGCTTGGATGGGAGTACTCTCTGCTGGGTAAAAAACTGGAGGACTGGGCCCAGAGAGTGGTGGTGAATGGAGTTAAATCCAGTTGGTGGCCAGTCACGAGTGGTGTTCTCCAGAGCTCGGTATTGAGGCTGGTTCTCTTTATTATCTTTATCAATGATCTGGACAAGAGGATCAAGTGCACCCTCAGTAAGTTTGCAGATGACACCAAGATAAGTGGGAGTGTTGATCTGCTGGAGGGTAGAGAGGCTTTGCAGAGGGATCTGGACAGGCTGGATCAATGGGACAAGGCCAATGGCTTGAGGTTCAATAAGGCCAAATGCTGGGTCCTGCTCTTGGGTCCCACCAAGGCCCTGCAGCGCTACAGGCTTGGGAAAGAGTGGATGGAGCTGCCTGTCAGAAAAGGACCTGGGGGTGTTGGTGGACAGTTGGCTGAACATGAGCCAGCAGTGTGCCCAGGTGGCCAAGGAGGCCAACAGCATCTTGGCCTGTATCAGGAACAGTGTGGTGAGTAAAACTTGGGAGGTGATGATCCCCCTGTACTGGGCACTGGTGAGGCCCCACCTTGAGTACTCTGTCCAGTTTTGGGCCCCTTTCCACAAAAAAGACATTGAAGGGTTGGACCCAGAGAAGGGCAACAAAATGGTGAGGGGTTTGGAGCACAAGTCTTATGAGGAGAGGCTGAGGAAGCTGTGGATGTTTAGCATAGAGGAAAGAAGGCTGAAGGGAGACCTTATCACTCTCCAACTCCCTGAAAGGAGGGTGTAGAGAGGTGAAGGTTGGTCTCTTCTCCCAGGCCACAGGCGATGGGACAAGAGGAAATGGCCTTGAGTTGTGCCAGGGGAGGTTCAGATTGGATATTTGGAAAAATTTTTACACGGAAAGGGTTATTAAGCCTTGGAATAAGCTGCTGAGGGAGGTGGTTGAGGCACCATCCCTGGTGGTAATCAAAAGATGGGTTGACATAGCACATAGAGACGTGATTTTGTAATGTGGAGTTTTCTGTTTGTTTGATGGATTGTTTTTTGTTTGTTTTTTTTTTTTTTTAAATCAGAGTTATGTTGATGGTTGGACTAGATGATGTTAAAGGTCCCTTCCAACCTAGACGATTCTATGATTCTAAACCACTATGATTTAAACAAGTCTGCTTCGGAAACACGTGCCCAAAGTTAATCATGTGTTTAAATGCCATCTAGATGAAGGATTTTAAGCATATGCCTGAGTGTGTTCCTGTATAGTTTCCAAGGGCAAAACATGCCTAGAAAAATCAACTGGACAGGCCCCATTCCCTCAGTTTGCTTGTTCCTTAGAGTACAGATTACGTTCATAGGAGATAAATTAACCCGATGTGATCTGAAACTGGGGGCACACCCAGGTTGCCCCGCTGAGAGTCTGGGGCTGTTCAGGAAGCAGCAAGCGCCGTCCTGCAGGAGTATGTTTTCACTCCAGCTATTTGCTTTCCAGCTCTAGGCTAGACTTGAACAGGGCAATTGGGGTTAAACTTAGCCTTCCTGTTCAAAATTTCATGCTGTTAGCTTCCTACAGCTGTGACGACTTCTGTTGCTCTTGTTGTGTTTGCTTTTTGTACACGGGGGTTGTGCCACAGGACCAAAACCTTTATGTACTTGCGGGGTGCAGAAAGCAGAGAAATGAGGGACCTCTTTTCCCATCTCCTTGGAGACCTGTGAGCAGCTGAGAAGCCTTGTGCTCAAAGATTTTATTGTGGTCTTCCCCGAGTGAATGCATTCATGAAGAGAGCTGGTAAAGCACAGGGGGGACCATAAATAAATTGCCCCCTGAGAATAGCCACAGGCATTCACATTTCCCAGCTGCAGGGACCGTAACCAAGAATCATTCTGCTAACTTTGAACATGAATCTATCCCCAGGATTCACATTTAATGTGCTGAGGTCATTCATTCTTAAGGTTTTCAATTAGAAAAAAACATTGATTTTGAACAAATGGCAGGGAATAATACTTTTTTTTTTTAAGGAAATAATTGATTTTTTTGAACTTGGTTATTTATTTTCAGAATTTAAACAAATAATGTGGAATTTTAGTGATTTTTTTTTTTATTTGTATTTTTCTTCCATTTGTGTATAATGTGTCAGAAGCGGTGTACAATATGGCAGCATTACTGGCAATCAAATATCAGGAAAATCAGTAGGATAATATTTGAAATAACATTTCAATTGCTGGTGATTCTGATTACTGACCGTAAATTGCCTAGTTTGATGGGTTGCACAATAGTTTGGAGAAAACTGATTGCTCTACAACCTCTGCAGCAGCTTTCTCCCACTTCGTAAAGCTCCCGGAGATAATCCTGCTCCCTTTGTAGTACCTGCAGTACCTTCTTTGGGCTTTGAGGGAAAAAGAAGAGAATCAGTTTAGATTCAGATGGGATTTTCCTACCTGGGAGAATATAATGCAGCTTCACGGAGGAGTTTGGGCAGGGAGAGGGGCGAAGAGGGTGAAGAGGAGAGTGCTGTCGGTCCTTGCTTTCAAGATCACATCAACACTTAACACATTTCTAATTCTTACTTCAGACTGAAGAGATATGCAGTTATTTTCAGGTTTCTTTCTTTTTTTTTTTTTTTAATTCTACCTATTAAGGAGCACCAGCATGTGGTCCTCTTGAAGATTTGATCCCCTGGTTCTTCCAGTGTACTTTATCTTTGCAAGTGAAATGAAAATGTCATTTTCTCTGCCTTTTCTACTCTGCAGTGGAAACAATCTACATTTCACCCCCAAATACTGTTCATCTGCTAAGTCTTTCTGTATTAAGCCAGGAAAAAAAAAAGGCAACATTTAAATGTAAATGGCGAATTGTTTGAGGTTCACGTCTTTGGCTCTGTTTGTCTGGGCAGTGACTCTAAGCTGTGTTGTTTTTCCAGGCTGCAAGACCCTTGAGACAGGGCCTGTGCCTCCCTCCGGGTATTGTAAATGTCACTCACACAGAGAGTGCTCAATAAATAAATAATGCTGGTTTTGTTACTGCTGTATGATGTTTCCCTTGCCAGAGAAATTGTGGTGGAGCAGAGATCAAAACTTATATTTAACAAAAAAAGAAGTACCCTGATTTATCTCTGCAGAGGGCAGGAAACTGTGTGAGTGTGCACTCCTGCACAAGTTTGATGTTACTTCTTTTCTCCTTTTTTTTTACCACTGGAGACTGAATATTTGCTCTGTTTTAATGTTCTTCAGCAGGTTTTAGAGGACACAATACCAATGCTCCAAACAGTTGCAGATTGGGGTAATGCAAGCATGGATATAAAGATGAGGATAAGGAATGAATTCAGTAGGTGAGTTCCCTTCCGAATAATGGACTGGATTTGATTCAGGAAAGTTCCAGAACACGTGCCTGACATTTAATCTTGACTTCAAGAAGAGCTAAGCGGGTTCTTAAGCTGCCCTGAATAGCGGCATTCTCTTGAATGAAGGTTTTTTGTGCTGTGCCCAGCAGTGGCAATGGCCAAAGGGAATGCAGTGGGTGTTCAGCGACTCAGAGGCTTACACCCATCCTGTGAGCCTTGGTTCCAGGCACACTGATGAACCCAGCTCCAGCCTGATAGCTACAGATTACAGCTGAAGTGTTAACAATATCTATCATTTCTCTGCTGAGTTCAGTGTACTGAAGCATTACCCCAATTCTGGTAAGTTGTTGCCTATTGGGAAACTATCCAGAGTACTTCCATGACTTCATGCAAGGACTTTTCTTTTTTCAGGTAAAGCAGAGAATGAATTCTTCGTTATGAACTGCTTAGAAAGTAAGTAGACACCTATTTCATTTAAACTGATAAAAGTCAGGTATTTGGTAGCGTTGCACGGGTATAAATTAGCGCAGAGTTAGGCCTGACATCTGATTTGAGCCTTGGAGAAACTATTCCCTCAAAAAACCCTTGGACATGGCCGTTTGGCAAAACTTACCCAGCCTCTCTCAGCAGCTGATGGCAAGGACTATGACCCTCACGTTGCCAGATCCTCCTGCTCCTCAGCGAGCAGCCCTCACTTCCACAAAGGTAAATCCTGTTGTGCAGCATGAGCATTGCTACCCATTCCTGATCTTGTATCGCACATGAAAATGAAATGAAACAAATTTGGTGGGAAACAAAAATTCCCTGGTTAATTCCTTTCCTTCTGAGCAGAGGCAATGCAGCCACTAGGAGATGCTGCTGTACGCAGAATATGCCGTCTGCTGGGAAAGGCCAAAAAGGAAGAAATACTTCAAGCTGAGCCCTGGCACTTTTTTTTTTTTTTGTGTGTGTGTGTGTAGGCATTTAGAGGAGAAATTTGAGACAGAAATATGTACAACACCGTCGTGTTGAGTGAAACAGTAACTCACAGTTTGCAGTAATTTGGGAAGGCTACTTTAAAAGCACTTAAAGAAAGGTATTGCCTTTTAGTTTGATATGAATTACTCACCCAGGAATTTACTTCTCTAATCTAGAATATTGACTGCTGGGATTTGGGTAACAAAAAGATCCATGTTTCTATATGTGAAAGGGTTTAGCCCGCTTGATAATATGACTTAAACATATATTGAAAAGCACTTCCCGGATAAAATGAAATTAAAATTCAGGGATGTAATTAAACAGAGAAATTAGAAATACACCTGGGATTTTAAGTAAGGGGATTTTGTGTGTCTAGGCAGAAACTCGATAGGTTTAATGGTGATTCCAGTTCAAAACGAAGGTGTTGGAAACGCTTTTGCTGTAGCTGTGTTGAAGGGCTTCCAAAAATATGAAGATTAACTGAAAACTCCATTTATATGTTTATATTTGCTTGTCACTGTAGCGAAGTCCAGCTGCTGTGTAGCTTTGTCATTCTCTGCAGTATCTGGGGATGTTGTGAGTGTTCTCATTGTTCATTTGCCATTAGATAGTATTGTCTTCTGCTGCCTTATTATGATTGCTGTCATAAAAAGAAGAATGTAAAATTTAGTAAAACAATGTCAAATTTGTGTTGTCCTTTGGCAACATAAGTGGCTATTCATCCACAGGGAGCCCACTTATCACTAGCAATCTTATTGCTCTGCCTTTCTTGACACGTTCACTCAACTCTGGGAATCTTTGTGAAGGCTTTTTTGTTTTGGTTTGTTTTGCTTAGGGCTCTTTGAGGGGTGGGTGGGAGAAGGGATACTTTTTAGAAGTATTTTGGACATAAATTGTTGCAGTTCTCTTGTCCCCATTTTATAGAGTAAGGCCAATGTCTTCATATTTGTGTGTTTATTTTTAGATACCCTATTTCCATATTTAGTAAATGCAGTTCTCAGCCTTGCAGTAAAAGAGACCATTTATTTGGGTATCTAAATATATAGAATTATAAGTCCAGAACAGTGTATAAATAAGTATACACTTATTCCCAGTCAGACTCAACTTTCTGTGCATTTATGGCCCTTCGCCTTATGCATATACCGTATTTTGCACCTAAAGCAAATGTATATTCTTTAAGGTGCCATTCTAGGGAGAACATATTCCTCAGCCACTGCCTCTACGCAGCTTTTATCGCTGCTGCTGCCACTTGTTGCCATTGCTGAGGGTCAGCATGGCAGCCAGCATCTGACAGCTTGCAGTGCTGGGAAGCAAGGCATCTCTCTATGGCAAAAGCAGCAGCAAGAGGTAGGAGTGGGATGTGGGGAGTCAGGGTCTGAGGTCCCAAGGAGGTTGAAAATCAATGTGGTGAAGGGCACATATGTGCTGCGTGACACATTTGATATTTTGGCATGGGTCAGCAGTAATCAGGTGATACAGCACAATTCCAGGTCAGCCTTGCCAATAAGCCGATTGTAATTCTGTGGGGGCTTTGCAGAGTGAAGACAGGGAGATAAATATACTCTGAAAGGATAACATAACTTTTTCAATTTAATTGGGTAACCTGAAAAACTTGTTCTTGATCAGAAAGCCTATGCTGGTAAGTCCTAAGCTTCCAGGAAAAGTTTGTCTTGTAGAACAGGGAGCATAATGAGAAATAGTTTAATTTTTGTTATTTCTGTTCTATAAGGCTTACAAATATTCCTTGTGTGAGTGTATTTGTGAGGCTTACAAACATTCCCATGTATAATAGAAATATTATCTTTTTTTTTTCCTTTTTTTTTTTTTTAAGAAACTGGTTGGAAGATTGTGCTGTTTTCTTCAGTCGCTTCACTGGCAGGATCCAGCCGGAAGACCTGCCATCAAAACTTGATCCTTGGGGTATATCAGATTCTGGTTGCATTTTGGGGGTAAGGAAGGGAATGATCTTACCCTTTGCAAACAGATGGAACGCTGGGCCCTGCTACAGGCAGCACAAAGTCTACTTTAGGCACAAGTCACTGATATTACTTTACCATAAAGTGGGTGCAGATGTTATTGGTGAGCAGAGGAACATTGGAAGCCTTTCAAAGGAAACACATTTAAGGGGGGATTTGAAGGAGGAAGTGGCAGGAGCTTTGCACGTGAGAGGTTATGATGAAATGTTCAGACTTGATCTGTAAATGACAGGACAACATTCAGAACAGTCTAACCAAGCAAGTCGTAAGATATTTGATCTGCAAGTGTCAAGCCTGAAAACTCCCTTGGCTGCTTGTGAGCATTTCACAGTGAATTCTTATAAAAGTTAATCTTAAATGTGTGTCCTTCTTTGGAAGGAGGATTAACAGTGCTCCTAGGAGTATCAAAATGGGAGACATACTCAGCTGGACAAGAATCTTGATTAACCAGTCGACGGTCACAGAGGGCGAGAAAGAAACTAAAGATAGTGGTTGATGCCAACACTGCTCTTCCTGCAAACAGACTTGCTATTATATGAAGCTTTTTGTGTGAAATTAATTTCAAAGCTAGCACTGGGGAAATGGAAATTCGTTTAATGTGCAGATGGTGGTGTTTTCAGTGCTCATCAAAACTATCAGGAGCTGCTTGGAGCTGAGTTTGGACTTTTTTCCTTTGTCTGGTAGGAGAATGCCAGCACTACCTTAACCTTTCTAAAAAGTGAATCTTTCCCTAGTGATTAATTTGCTGAAGAAAAATACACAGTCTGATTGAAGGAATGAAATAAAATGTAAGAGGAAGGAAGGAATTAGAACAGTTAACTGGAGGCTCTGGTCAAATCCATTCTTCCTGGCTCTCCTGTTCTCTGCTGTTTGCTGTAACTCCACCCCACCACAAAGTGTGTATGAATTTATAGGGAGTCTCTTCTCAATTTTTAATACGCAGATGTATCTAAACACATTTTCATAGGAAAAGGGGGAATCTAGTCTTTCAAATGCTTTTAACATTAATGGAAGCCCTGCTTCTCGGTCCTTTAATTGCCTTGAGACTCTCCAGATGGGAGTCAGATCCTTGTCTCCTATCAGTTTTCTGCTGACCACTCACCCAAGTGAGTTACTGCAGGCTTATGCAAACAGGAGAACTGTGGAATTGGACCTTTTGGTTTTTTGCATGTGCCCTGCTGTGTTGACGATTAGTCTTTTTAAAATCAAACGAGATGAGATAAGAGCAGCAAGCTCTGCTAACACAGCCAAGCCGTGTATGGGCTTTGGGTGATCTACTCCTCTTAAATCATTACCTGATTCCTTCAATTACTCAAAAGGCAAACCCAGAAACTAATCTATCTATGGCCAAAGTATTTCTGTTCCTAAAAAAGCCAGACAGTGAGCTCCATATGCAGATTTGGGGTGCTTTTTGCTGTTATTACTTTAAGGTGGTGTCTTCTGAGTAGCTGCCATTTCTCATTGCTGTCAGAGCAGACTAGTAGTTCAGACTGTTGGTGCTGGCACTGTGCCTTGTTGCAGAAATAGTTTATTTGTATAGGTTTTTGGTTCTTCATATGTAGGAGACATAATGCATTTTATACATTCTTCTTTTGGCTGAAGGTGGCCGGTTCTCATTCTCCTTTTATAGTCTGCATGTAGTTAACAGCTACCAACTGCTCTTGTGGAATGAGGATGAGGGTTTGTAGTAATTCTCTCCTCTAGGACTGCAAACAGCTTGCTGGGTCTGCGCCAGCTTCTTCAGTGCTACCCCACTGCGATCCCACCGCTTGTGTTTCAGATCTCTCGGTCTCTCCTTTGCTATCTAATTCCATGCACTTGCTTCCTGGTCAGATCCCTCAACACGATACCATAGAGTGAAGCTAACATCCTCCACGCTAGTGTTTTTTAGGAAGGGTTGAAAGAGACTCTCCTTATCTTGGCAGGCTAAGATCTAAAAAGTGAGAATGTTGGCAGCTTGCTCTTGGATTGTCCATTCTGGAGAAACTGGCTTCATCTCGTTCTTCATTTTTATGCCTTTTACAGTCCCGTGCCTACAGAGTTTTACTTCTTTTCTTGGTGGAATAGATTAAGAGCTCTTAGAATGAGACTGCATCACAGTTGGTTGAAAATCAAAGATGAAGATTTTTCAAAACGTTTAGGAAGATGAATAAGTAACACGGTTCTTTCATAACTAAACTGGTGACTGAGATGCTGGAGCACAGAATGTATGTAATTTGGGCCATTTGCTTGTGTTCCCAAGTATGACCTTTTGAGCTAACTTCTGAAAAAATCTTGGCCAATTGTCAACAACATAATCAACAAGCAGAGAAGTTAGTTTTAAGTAGACCACCCTGAAATAGTTCTGCTTTTGCTGGCAATTTATACCGTTCCCCCCTGGATCTCTCCCTTGAGTGGAATATCCTGTTGGATTTATTGTGGCTTCAGCATAAATATGGTAGCAAAGTCCCCTCTCAGTTTTCTCATGAGGAAGGATTCAACTTCAAATGAGGAAATAAGGTGTTAGCATACAGCTTGTTTATAACCTTTTTCTTGAAAGTATCTTCCACCATCTTTGAGTCTTACTCCTTGGATTCTTTATCCTGCAGAACAGGCAAAGCTCCACTAGGCAAAGCTATTCATAATGAATCAATAACATATATTTTGGCCCTGCACGGAGAAGTGGGAAGGCACTGTGTCTCACTTGCAGTGGAAAGAAAAATATGCTTTTAGAGGATATTTAGACTTCTGTGTTACAGCTGTGAGCTGCTCACCTTCTTTTATAGAAGATGGAGGAGCACTGAATTCACCTAGCAAACCCAGAGGATGAGGATGTTTATTAGTACAGATGTTTCTGATGCTTTAGAGCAGGGGTACTCAAATGGGGCACTCTGCCGTGGGTGAGGATTTTAAGTACAGTTTGCCCAGACCTCACTGAGGTCGCAGACTGACATGTGGGAAATCCATATTTATTGCCAGATCCTACAGGTTTCCCAGGGGGTAGTTGCAGTTCACTGCCTCGGTCCCCAGCTACTTTTTCAGTAAAACTAACCAGCTGGCCTCGAGCTCCTCTGTTTTTGGGACTCTTTTTGTGAGTCAGGAATGTACCAACAATAGTTTTCCCAGGGACTATGAGGAGCTTTACCATTTTGTTAGGTGGTGCTAGTTTTTGTACATTACATCCTGAAATACAAATGGAAACTCTCCTTTTCACCAGGTTTAAAACAGTGGCAGACTGTTTGCTTTTTGATGAGTGTCACGCAAAGGCATTAGTATTAAGTGTTAGGGGGGATTACATGGCCTTTCCTTTATTGCCGGATGGGAAGTCTCTATTAAAGGGTTCCTGTGATGGAAAGGTTGAGAGTCAGACAACTGGCATTTGGTGCTGACACTGAAGTCATAACTAAAGAGAACAAGCAGGTATACAAAGAAACCTATAATAAGTCCCATGATAATGGAGTTTAGCACTGGTACGGTGCATTTTCAAACATTATACTCCACCAGGCTCTGGTGCTGACATAACCACTCACAGCCAGAAAAAAAATTCACTAGTAGAATGTGAGGAATTAGTTTCAGTACTGATAAAAATTGCACCTCAGGTGCAAAACGCTTGAAAAGTAGATGTATGTGGGAAAGTAGTGTTATTTGCACTAAATATTTTTACAGTAAGGCATGTGAAAAAACAATAACTTTGTGCTGCAAGGATAGGTGAATTTAACAAGAAAATCATCTAAGATACTGGCTTCATATAAATTAGTCTTCCAGACCCAGGTACAACTTCTTTTCTTTGTTGCTCTTTACCTTTCTTCTAGCTTCATATAAGAATATATGTTGATGTCTTTTGCATCCACAACGTATCAAATCTGCATTTACTTCACCATTTGCATCTTTTTTTTTTCTTCTACTGATTTGCACCTTAGACATAAGTAACAAGTCCATTGTTGTCACTGTTTATTTCCATTCAGATATTGACCTGCATGTTGCAGGTTCCCACCTCTCTTGCTGCTTCACACACAGAAAACAGACAACAATCTTGGCAGAAATGCACATCCCAGTGTAAAACACTTCTGCCAGTGTGACTCCAGTGCCCATAAGACAGAAGCAGCATAAAAAGAAGGGAAAGCATTCTGCTGGGTGATGTTTTTTGCTGGCTTGGTAAGTCTGTGGTAGTCTTCCACTTTGTGAAATTGTTAGCTGGTGTTTGAGCAGAAGGCAAACTCATCGTTCCAGAGGTTAGGGGTAATTAGAGGAAGCTGAGTTGGCTTGTGATGAAGAGCAGTGCAGGCAGCAGGGCGAACTGTCAAGGCACAAACTCTTGTCAAGGCAGCAGTCCCGTAGGGCTGAGGCAGTATTTTAAAATTCATAGTTGGCTACAGCTTATTGGAGAGCTCTGCCCCAAAGACTGACCAAAAAACAACAACAACAAAAAGGCTCCTGAATAAAATGCATCCGGAGAAGAAGTATTCAGAGGACTGGTCACTGTTGGGTTCAAAGACACATTATTAGTAGGTTATTGCTTATGCTTCATTTTCTGATATTGGCAGTTGCTCTCTTCAAGGCATTTGTGTTCATATTCCCTCTAGGACCACAATTCCCCCTTGAAGAAGAGTTACTGTGTACAAATTTTAAATTTAAGCAAGAGCAAAATACATTGGAATTGTAGACCTGTTAGAAGAGCTTCCTAGTTCTTATATTCAGGGAATTGAGCTCACTTAGGGCAATGTTTTGTGAAGCTAGGAAAGAGTTAGGTTTGGAGACATTGTGTTTTGCTTCATTTCTTTCTAAGAGATGGCTTTTATCATCTTTAGATACGAATTTGGATGGAGTAAATTTAATTGCTATCAAAATTAATTTAGATTTCAATTTGTGAGCTCCTTCCTGCACTGGGAGTAGTTCAGAGAACACATTCATCAGTATTAATTTTCTGTTTCCCAACACTGTAGGTAGCTGTAACACAATAGAGGGACAATGACTGGTTATTTCCCTGAAGTTTCTTGAAATCCCAGGGCTGCACCATAATCTTCTCAAGGTTTAACGTGCATTTGCTAACAGCGTAAGTTCGAGCCACAAAGCATATGATTAAAAAGTGCTGAAAGAAATGTTGATATTTAATTTCCTTTACATTACCAGTGGTATTCCAAAAAGAAATAAAACTTAGGGGTTCAGAAACTGAACAAGCAAAAAGGAGACTTGGGAGAATACTTCAGTTTTCTGCTGTGCATTTGAGTTTACTTTAGGAAAGGTGTTTTCCTTCACACGCGGAGCGGGGAGGCAGCAGTCCTTCTTTCTGTGGGATCCTGCATGAATTGTGCTCTGTTCCTGGGTAATGTCGGTGCTGGACGAGTTAATGGCAAACTCATTGTGTTGCTGAATTCTCTCTCTCTGAATTCTTTCCAGTGGCAATCTGAAGCAAGCTTGGCTGAGCAATAGGCGATACGATATCCGCGTACGTTAGCCAAAGCAGTAAAAGCTGGTAGGAGTGAGTTACTGCTTATTCACGTGAGCGAATAATGTAGGTGAAATTTTGGGCTCTGGTTTGTGATCCCTGTCAGATTTGGCAGTGGCAGCTAAGTCCTAGCTGACCCAGCTGGCATCCCTGACGTTTCTTTAAGGTTACTGCTTCGGTAGTAGAAGTGATGGAGTGGGAGATGTGTCTACACTGCTCCTCAGCAGCAGTGCACTGCTCAGTATTTCAACATACACATAAATCCATGGTGTTTGAAGTTGATATATTGGGTTATGGGCTGTGCACTGGAGCATCAGTGGAGCTGGCGTGTTGCCTGCTGTGCTGTCTCTGCCATCGGGGCAGCAACTTCTGACAAAGGGACAGAGATGATTTGAGGAGAAGCAAACTCTGTGCGTGGTGTTGCTATACGTTCTGGGAATTGTGTACCATGTTAAACTGGGAAAATGTAAACTGGTGGGGAGAGAATGATTATAATGGCACAAACTCCCTATTAGTGATATATTAGAATATTACAGCAGTACATTTTCCCTAGGTTCTCTGCTACCTTCATCAGCCTTGAACTGTAGGTTAACATGTCACAATTATATAGTGGAATTCCACTTGAATTTTGGTTTCCAAAGGCAATGGTCAAGGCCAATTTGCCTGACTTCATCAAAAGTGTTCACAACATTTTGCAAAGAAAACAAAAGCATGCTGGTCCTAGCTCTGAAGGGTTTGTAACCCAACAGTCAGACCATGACTCAGGGATGCAAGTCTTTTTCAATAGCATGGTAGACAGCCTGCCACAACTGCATTATCTGAAAGAGAAATTCTGTGGCTGCAGAGGAGCTCAGGAGGGAATGAGTTAACCCTTCTGTGCTGCAGACATTCAGCAATGGATTAAGCATTTTGAGAAATCCATCTGAAGACACATTGTTTGCAGGAAAAAGTGAGGGCCCTGGCACCAGAGCAGAGACAAAAAAACATCCAAAAATATCGTTCACATTTCTCGTACCCAGGTTTCCCAAAGAATTAGGGATCCTGTAAGCTGAAGACATTCTTCCACAAGAGAATGAGCACTGTTCTTCCTTCAGCCTCAGTAACTATGACTATGACCTCCTCCTTGCAATCCTTCCCATAAGAGTGATTCTCCTTTGCCCAGTGGAGACATAGATGGACAAGCAAATATAGCTAGATAGCACAGGGAGGGTGAAACTCACAACTGTAAATAATCATAATGCTCTGAACCCCCATTTGGTGTGGAATTTTTTATGTTCCTTGGAGGCTTATAGAGCTTTCAGGAGGGTTCTTTTCTGCTATTGAAATGGAGCAAAACTAAACTAAATGAAGAATCTGCGACATCAGGTCCAACACGCAGACTGAATGGGGTTAGTGTGGGGCAGCTAAATATAGGCAGTGTCTCTAATAAGAGTTGGAAGGCCAGGAATGGAGCAGCATGGCACACAAGATGCAGAAAGATACTCAATTAACCTTAATTCAAGTTCCATGTTTCAGTCGGTGCTGCTTTGCTTGCTGAGAGAGTGCATCAAAGCACCCCTGATATTTTGGCGAGGGCATTGCGATCTGTCGAGATTTTCACAGCCCATATCTAAAATCTATTTTTAGAATTCAGCTCTTAAAGGAGGGGGAGGGGGAAAAAAAAAAAAAGGCAAGCCGAGCCAATTTTCTAACAAAGTCTTAGAATAATATTCGTTGCTGGGCTGACAACCTTAATGGCCAGTTACGGATGAGCTACAAACCCCGGAAAATGAGGCTTATAATGGAAACTGCAATTCAACCATGCAAGGCTAGCATTGCAGATGGGATGTGGTAACACAGAGCCATTCCCTGCCTGACTGCACTGTCTGCCTCGGAGTCCTGAGCAATTCACTGCCTCTGTACCCATCTTCTCCGAGCTGGAAAGGAAGCAGCAGACATCTCCTTAGATGCTAAACCTCAGAAATCTCAGCGTATGGAGTGGTATCATGGCTAATTTCAGGCCTGGAAATAAGAGAAGGACATTTGGAATACGCTGTAAATAGTTGGCAAAGTGTAGAAAAGGCCACTAGGAGAGGGGGGAGAGGAAATAGTAAAGAATCAGCACTTCAGTGGCTTAAAACATGCCCGTAAATAAGGGACAGATGTTTCCTATTGGAGCGTCCACTTATAAAGCAGCTTCAGCCCCGCAAAGCAGCACACTGCAGCCTCTTTATGTAACTGCAGCCTAACACAACAGAGCTGAGTGTTTACAGAGGCTTGTTTATTTGCAAAACATTAAGGTGAGATGTCTGATAAAGTACCCAATAGTTCCAGGGACAGCAGCACACTTTTCTGTCTGCCTTCCCAGAAGATGCTGTGACATTCCTGCAGCCGGTGCTGGTTGTCAGTGCTGAATGCTGCTTTTTGTGTTTATGCAAGACATGAAAACATACAGAAGGTTAAGATTTAGGCCATCCCAGGCCATATAATTGAGAGCTAATGTACTCTCTGTATCCTGAAGTCTTTTTCTACACGCATTTATGGTGTTTCATTACCAGATCACGTAACAGTGTGATGTGACATACTATTCAGTAAACCAGGAAATGTTGAGAAACCTTTCTGTGTTATTCACATCAGCAGCTTTCAATAATAAAAGTGACATGTCCTCCGTGATGGAATGAGTACGGATGCATTAGTATTCTTCATAGAGCATCACTCTTGTCATTATGGAAATGACAGACTTTGCATGCTTAACCTAACACTTATCAAAAGAGTATGTTTGTTTCTATAGAACCAGATTGTTCTCCCCCCACACATACTCAAGTAAGCGAGACAATTCCAGGATTAATGGTCTCAGCAATGAAAGTAGGATTAAAGCGAACATTTTTTTCAGAAGTGACTAGGATTTGTTAAAAGCCTCTTTCTCTCAAGTGTTATTTTTGATGCATTCCAGCAAGCATGGTTTTCGCTAGGTTCATCATATACTGAAGTGCCTCAGCTACAAAATCTGGATCCAGATTCATAGCTGGGCCAAAGTCTCCACTCTCTTCCCTTCAGAGAGACAAAATATTGGGCTTTATGACAGCTAGGCTCCTTAAGAGGAAGGTTTAGTATCAGGAGTTTAGGGGGTCCCTTTCCAAGTGTGATCTCAGGTGCCTCATTTCACTTGTATTTCAATTTTGCCATTTCCAGTAGAGGTACCTAAACTTCTCTCTCTGGTGAAAGGGAATCATATGTATAGGGCACATAAAGCATATCAGCATGCATAAATTCAAAGCATTATTTAATAAGATGAAATATTTCTGGGATCTTTTCTGCGGGGATCTTATCGAAAAGTCCAGGCCTACTTGTTTCACAAGCATCCCTGTTCAATCCTTGTTCAGGATGGTTGCAAAGGCAGCCATACAGCCCCGGAATTTGGAAATGCTTTCCCAGAGGGTAGCTGGCTTGAAGTGCCCCTTGTTGAAAGGGACAGCAAGTGTGTGACCAGCCGGGGCAGGCAGGACGGCGTTCACCGGGGTGTGGATTTGCAGTGCTTTAAGCTGCTCTACATTAACTCCTGGTAGTAAATGTGTCATTGTGCTCACAAAAGCATTCTTAGTGCAGATTAAGGCTATCCGCACAGGAAGCTAGTGCAGGGTAGCTGGGGCTGTATAAATTCACACCTTACCTTAGTCAGTACTAAATTTCCCCTGTAGACAAGCTTACCGTCTACCCACTTACTTGGCTTGTAATGTTGCTTTTCCTCAAATGCCTGATTTCTGGATACGCTTCGTTTTTGCCTTTGAGAGTCATTCATTACATACTACCCACCAGACAAGTCTTTAGCTCCCGTGGCTGCTCTCACACGTGGTACCAATGGCCTCGAGCTCTCGGTACTAGATTTGGCTGTTGGAAGACGTGGATGCCAAGGGCCGATAGTTCACCCTACACCCACTGCTATTTTTCCGTCTGCTGCTGGTATTCCCTCTGTGGCCATCCTCCTCTGTCCTCCACAACTGCCTTCATCCTCCCCTGCCTCCTCTGCAGCTCTTTGTAGCTGGTGTGGATTATGGTTGTGTGAGAAAACCAAGGTCTTAACACAACCTAAGTGTGAGCTCACTGACTTACCCCGTATTCAGAGAGCAGCATGCTCAGGGGAGGACCATGCAGACCATGCCTAATCATTTAATTATGTGTTTTACAACAAGCTCAACACTTCTTAATTTTTTGGACACCTTTGGCTGAGTATAAAACTATCCATTGTAACCCGGAAATGCTATAAACTGCCTTTAGGACCTCCTCTGCCTTACTGCTTGCTTTTATGTTGCTCAGGCTTGTTGCCTGTTGGCTGGATGGTACACCATTCCAGACAGGATCGATGTCTTTTATACTTTATACTTTTATATACTTTTATACTTCTAGGACAACGAGGGGACCCCCTATCCTGTTACACGGGGGCACTGCCACGGTACGAATGATGGTGACCATGATTACAGCAGACAACTGAAATAAATGGTGCACTGCAAACCTCTTCCACTTTGGCTGCATTAGGATGAAGGGCAGAGAATACACCCATAATCCCACTGGTGAAAGCTGGGATCAAACTGGTAGCATTAGAGTTGTATTTTCCCTCCCCTTTTGACAACCAGATTACACACCTTATTAAGAATATTTTTCTGTATGCTCTGTGTTATTCTGTTGCCCTCAACAGTGAAGGAATGCAAGAGCAAGCCTAGTTTTTCTGTGCTGTCTCTCTTTCCCCCTTGCTAAAGCATGTGGGACTTGATGTCTAATCCATACGGTTTCTAGGGCAGGCTGCTCAAAGAGAATACACCATTATTAATAGAGGACATCGCTGAGATGCTTGAACAATGCCCCATTGTGAGAATGGAGAGAGGTTGTTGATGGTTCAGTTCCAAGCCTTGAATTCCCTCTGCTAACCCCACAGCTGACCCACAGGAACCTTTTATCCTTGCCTGCTACCCCTCTCTTTTCCTGAAGAGTCTTTGTTGCCTTTCTGTTAATAAGGGTCCTCGGTGTACTCATTTGCATGGTGATTTGCACTTTCAGCTCACTGATAATCCATAGCCAGGACGTTGTTTGAGTTCTAGAAATAAACAGAAAGGGCCCAGAGACTTTAAATGTTCTATTAAAGCATATGCTTTGCAGAGGAGAAAGAGGACTGTTCCCCCTCAGCTTCTGCACTGTATCTCTTTCAAACACAGAGTTATTAATGCAGTAAGTGGGAAAATCTTTTCAAAATCCTCTCTGAAATCTTGATGAGGTGTATGCCCACTTCCCTGTAAGTCAGGCAGGATACTAACTTTTTATCACAAGGCCATCATAAATAACAGATTTTAGGGGAAGTTGGAACCATTGATAGGAAGTCTTACTGCTCCCTGACCACAGATGGAAAGCTCTTTAGGATGGACACCTTTTCCTGATTTCCTTGCTGAAAACCTTCACAAATGCAGATTTTGGCTCCCTACCCAGAGCTTTGAACAAACTGCTCTAATAAAATCTCTCCTTCCCCACCCAAGAGATTTTTTCACCCCAGAGCCACCAGTGTCTCAATGCAAGTGAGCGTAGCCAGGGTGTTTAGCAGAACAGATATTTGGAAAAAAAGTGCACCTAATTCTCACTTTTCACCCTGCAGGCCTGCACTCAGGCACTAAAATTACAAGCTGCCTTAGTCAAGTGCAGCTTTTAAATATCCCCGTGAAAAGTGTGTGTGTGATGATGATTCCTAGCTTCTGGTTAGGTCAAAGTAGGTAAGATTTATGATGGTCTTAACTTTTAATTTACATGTTCCAAGTGAACACTTGTTACTAATTTTGTAAATGATGTGATAAATAAGCATGTTTGTGAGCTTCAGCAGCTTTAACTTCACTGATAATCTTGGCTTTTGGTTTTGTTTTTTTTTTTTGAAATAAGTATAAGCAGATTAACTACTGCCAGTGTGAATGCTTGGATTTATTGATTTGACAGGTTAATATTGACCTCTTGTCTTGGTCAATATTTGCCTAGGAAGATGTTAATCTTAGTGTCTGTTACAAAAGTCAGTACATATATTGTACCTAGAACAGAAGGAAATGCTAGAAGTTTCATTAACCAATAATGAAAGTTTGGTAGAACTAATTATTTTCAAGTTAAAATCAAATTAATCAATTCACTAGGCAGCTTTTTTAAGACTGGTCAAGCATCTTGACATGCAATTTGGAGATGCTTAGTTTCGATTTTTCCAAGTTTAATAAAGGAAAGTGTGGGTGGAGAAACAGACAAGATGTTTGATTTATAGTTAAATAAACCATTTTGTTTAACCAGCTATTAATATATTTATTTTCATGGGGAAGAAAAGCCCACTGAAGGAACAAACAGAAACCCACAATCCTTGTCCTCTCACTTCAGCCAACAAATAGAAAAAGCAGTGCTTTGAGCAGTGCTTGTTATTGCATTTGTTATACATGCTTTCACTAGACGTATCAGGAGATTTCTCTGCATTATGGGAGTCTAATTTAGATTTTAAGAAAACAGGGGGGGAAAAGACAGACAAACATTTATCTCCAGGGAGGAAGCAACTGATTCAGCTGCAGCCAGCCGTTTCCATACATTTACCAGAGTACATTCCTCCAGGGCTCCCACACTGCTGACCTATAAAAGGTGAGTGCTAGGAGCTTCCCTAAGTGTTATCTTTCCAGGCTAGACGCAAGACTGTTAACAACATGAAAAAGGGAAATAGTTTCCCTTGTTCTCACTGCTGGAGGAGCCATTTTCCTCCTTCTAACAGGTTTCTCACAGCTCTGCCACTTAATAAAAAAGGCGATGACACTGATTCCCACCATACATTCTTCCCATTTCTCTGGGCATAGGTATTTAACAAAAAGGAATGTTCCTCTAAAGTTTTGCCTCACTCTTCTCTGAATTATTGTGGGGCGGCTCATGCCATTCCGCAGCTGTTGTCTTGTTTACATAGCACGGTTTAAATGGACATTCCCATCGTGGGACATATGGAGCATGGGTGTTACATATTGCATTCTAGAATAAGGCTAGTTAAATCCCACTTTTATGGCTGGAGTTTTGAGGCCCCTGTGAGACTTTGCTGCAGGAGACTGACAGGAGGGACAGGTGTATCGTGGCTTCAGCCTGGTGACAAGTTTTCACATTCAGCTGCGTTCTTCCAGCAGCAAAGGGCCGAGCAGCTGGCAGCCCCCCAGCCTCCCTGCCTCTGCAGGAATGCCTGTGGCAGGGAGAAGAATGTGCTGTGCCCCTCACCCTGCCACCAGGCACGGCCATCGTTCCTGCTCCTCAGGTGAGGCCTCACTCAGACACAGCCTCCACCACCCTTAGTTTCCTTGAATGTGGGCCCGAGGTCCTCGCCCAAAGAGATGCTGAGCGCTTGCTGGCGGGGAGCAGATCTCACAGCCAAGGGTGTGGAAGGAACAGGGCTCACCGAATTCGGGTCACTTTTTACCAACAGAAGGGTTTTCTGGTTTTGAAATTGGGGGTGGAAGCTAGACATAGCTCATCCAGTGCCTTTGCTTGCTTGGACATAAATTTTCACGGGAATGAATTGCACCAGTTTTTGCAGGATACAGTTTTAAAAGAGTCCTTCTGATGCTCATTCAGCCTGCGAGCAAGGTAACTCCATTAAGTGAGTGCTCTGAGATGCGGGCACCCTTTGTGTGCCTATTTTAGGAAGCTCTTTTGAGGAATAGGTATCTAACATAACTGAGAAATCTGAAAAGCAAATGAAGACTAGGCTTCTTTCGGCTGCACTGCAGCTAAAGGGCAACTACTTACGAAGCAAAGGGCTAAATTCTGCTTTGTCCTACATGGATGTGTTAAGCACATCCTCCCAACTCCCTCTCTTGCCCCTTGTGTCACACCTCTCATGGTGTGACACCGGCTTTGACCTCAGAGGTCCCTCTTCCTTCTCTTGTACGTATTCGCAGCGCGATAGCAGGGAGCAGGACGAAGCGCTGCACCAAGTTTCCGTCCTAACTATGCAGGCTGCAAACCCAGACGAAGGAAAAACAGCTAAAGGAAAAAAAGCAGAAACCAGTCACCTTCTTTGGTTGTAAAAGAGGAATGGTGTGAGAATCCAGGCTGAAGTCCCAGCCCCCACCCCCTCACATACAGCATAGCCAGCAGGCAAGCTCTGGAGTCCTTCCTCGCAAGATGTGTTATAGGTATTGCTGCATACGAGCTATTTCCTCTTTTTTTGTTGTTCTTTTTGCCTTTTTTTTTTTTCTTTGAAGGTCACTGAAAGGGTGAGCTGCATCATTACACAACCCAGCGAAGGCAGGTGCTACAATTACCTCGTCTAAGAAATCGTGCAAGAGCTCTTTTGCAAGGAGAGCAAGCATCTGGGACCTTTCCTCTTCTACAGTAATCTCATTTGCTGTGAAACGAATGAATTCAGGTCCCTGAATTTTCCTCAAAGACCGTCTCTAAGTACCAGCCAGCTGATCTGCAGCAATCTCCAGGGCAGGGATTAAATAAATCTTCCTTTATGGCCACCTTCCTCCCACCCTTCCTTCCCCCAAAATCATATTCTCTCCCTTCCGACAGCAGCAGCTGTGACTGACGCATCCATCCAGTTGCAGGGAGGACAACGTGGGGCTGAAGCTGAGATGTTGCTTGGTAACCACCTGCTGAGAGCACCAAAAAGCCAGGTGCTGGAGCCCACGGCGTCGCATCTCTCAGACAAATGGGTGCCTTGCAGTTGGCCCTGAGGATCAGCAGGGTTCAACGTGGGACCTCCTGCTCAGCAGCTACGGTGTGATGCCATGAGGGCCCTCTGGTCGTAGCACTTGAGAAGTTTGGCTCTTTTCTTCATCTCTGCAGTTGATGTTGTGCACTTGGAGAAGCCCAAGCTCATAAGCGCGGCGCAAACCTATTCTGCACAAATAGAGGAGGACCTGACCCTATATCCTCAACAAAAGGACTCAATGGCACAAGAACTTATTTATTTATGAAAGCATTCCTATTTGGATATATTTATCATATAACTTTTCATGATGTTCTGGGCCCTCTGTCACGTGGTATACTTAAAATATATTTTGGGATTCTGACATATTTGGAGCTGGGTCAGATGTGGAGCTTGGCTCCAGATCAGAATCTCACTTACGTGAAGTCTAGTTGTGGTATGAAACCCTAGACTGGGGTTTGTATTCAAATTAAACAATACTAGAATCCTGCAAGCTGTTCTTCTAAGAGTTCAGCTATATTTGGTGGCTACCTGAGCAGCTGAGGCTTTAAATAATAAAGTCAGTCACGCCTGTTCGACTTCTACCAGCGTGATCATACGTCTTGTTAAAAAGAAAAAAAATCAGCCTTTTTTTGAAACCTAACCGGAATATAGACTTTTGCCTTAAAAAAAAAATAATAATAAAAATTTGGCCACAGGTTTGGGTTCATATGAGGGAATTAAACGAATTATTCTTTCTAAGACTTTCCTTGCTCTGTATTTTTCTTAGCAATGAATGAGCCAGTAATTTTATGAAGGGAAGAAGAAAGATTACCAAAGCAACATAGCCCTGCAGTATCATGTATCTGACGGTGCTGAATGCTGATATCAAATTTGTCATTGTGCACGGGACTGGCTTAAAACTCAGAAGCAAAATCCAAACCAGAATCAGAATGCAGCAGAACATTTGTTTTGGCACATTAAACGTGGAGGCACGTATTTAGAACAGCTTGTGGAGGAAGAGTCACACCTTTAAAAACAAAACGAAGCCTGTGTTCACGCCTCACATGTGAAAACTGGACCTAAAAATAACATAATGGTTCCGCTACGTTAAGCATATTACAACACATGGAGCCAGCAAGAACTTCCTTAGTTCCTGGGACCTCCAACCCTTTTAATACCTCTTCTTTTCTGTGATCCCTGCCCTGTCACTTTCCCCTTGCAAAAATATATGTTGTCCTGTCTTAGGCTTACTGAGAGGGACACGGAGGCCGCGGCATCCCGGCAGGCAGCGTGGACAAGGGGAGCAAAGCTTCAGAGCAGAACCACGGGTGCCCACTCTGCACAGCCTTCAGGAGCTTCGTCCCCAACTACATCCTCCCCTTTTGTTCCAGCGGGGAGGCTCCCAGCTTCGTGAGCCCAGTCTGTCAACCTGAACACGGTAATGAGGGGTAATCAGGCAATTCACTTGAAAAGCACACTCCTGGTCTGAGTTAGGGTGTTAATATATGCCCAGCCCGACGTGGCAGCCGCTGCTGAGCACCTCTTGTTGTTGCTGTAGGCAGGGGCATTGCCCGAAGGTGCCCCTCTCCCTTTCTGCCTCTCTGTGGGTGATCTGGGAACACAGAAAAACCTTAATTTATTCACTCCTCTCCTCGGTATGCCGTGCTCTCGGTGCCGCCGTACATGCTGAGGGCTCTGTGCGTGCTTATGAAGCAGTACAGAAGTGCTCTGTGCTATTTTTGACAATTTCGCCATTTTATTTAATAGTGCACCGACTAAAGGCTCCCCTGGATGCTGTTGATAATCCCCCCCATCACCCCCCATATTCCAGCCTGGTAAATGAGGAGGAGTCATCTTGTTTCCTCCCGGCGCTGCTCCCCTGGGAGTGCTGCTGCCTGTGCAGATGTGGAGAAGAGATGGTCCATGTGCTTTCCCCTGGGTGCTGCTGTGAGGGGTCCTGTGCTTGCTGGGCCAGGGGAAAAGTCTGCTCCCCACCCTGAGCTCCTTACACCAGCCAACATGTCAGTTGATGGGCAAGAGGAGTCTGCCTGTGGTAGTAAATGTGTTTGAGGCAGCAGTGGCAGTGAGAAGGAACTGAGAAGTAGTAAATCACCCGTTCCACCAACGGGAAGGACTCAAAAAAGCATGAATCCGACAGGTCTTCATAAAAAAGTCATGAGACTGCCTGTGAATCTTCCAAGTACACAAACCCAGTTTCTTTTCAACTTGACTTAACAGTCAGAGCCTTAGTGTTCACATTTTCAAACTCTTCGGAGATGTGGAGGGCAAGAACTTAACTCGCTCTTTCTCTTTTCGCCATTTAAACAAGTTCTTGTGTAATCCCGACCCTGGGCACAGGGCTGCAAAGGAGTCCCTCTCTGCCATCCTACCTCAGATGGCTTCCCCTAAGCCAGAGCTGCCACCGCTGGCGCTGTCTTGCTGAGAATGACTGGGGAACATGTTCTATTCTGTTATATCCCCAGATCGCAATAACCCCCTGCACCAGGACGGGTTGGGGGCTGACCTGCTGGAGAGCAGCTCTGAGGAGAAAGACCTGGGAGTTCTTGTGGACAACAGGATGACCATGAGCTGGCAATATGCCCTTGTGGCCAAGAAGGCCAATGGCATCCTGGGGGGGCATCAAGAAGAGTGTGGCCAGCAGGTCAAGGGAAGTCATCCTGCCCCTCTGCTCTGCCCTGGTGAGGCCCCTTCTGGCGTACTGTGTCCAGTTCTGGGCTCCCCAGTTCAAGAAGGACAGGGAACTGCTGAAGAGGTTCCACAAAGGGCCACAGAGATGATTAAGGGCCTGGAGCATCTCTCTTACAAGGAGAGGCTGAGGGACTTGGGTCTTCTTAGTCTTGAAGAGAAGGCTGAGGGGCAATCTGATCAATGCTTATAAATACTTAAAGGGAGGGTGT